>WCAA01000107.1:0-69328 GCA_010623925.1 Antarctomyces pellizariae | reverse complement strand
GGGGGGGGGTGAAGAAGTGGCTCTGGGAAAGTTATGAGTTTGTTCGTCGTGTACAAGAGCTAGAAGATAATCGATAATAATTCTACGAAAATTTGATTAAAATCCAGCATGCTGAGGAACTGACAGTTTGGTTCTGGTTATTCCTCATGTCATGAGGCATGTCCAATATTCGATCTTGATCACTTTTCAAGGCTCTCTCATCTTGTCCCTCATTCCCTCCCTGAAGTTTTCCATGTCGTTTTCAAAAAGTCTCGTATGGTTCATACTCTTTTCCAACCCAATCTGTCCAATAAAAACGTTTAGATTAGCATAATCTAATCGCATTCCAACCGAATCAATTGCCATATAGAAGCGGTGGTTTCCTAACCCATGGAAGCCAGCTGTAAATTTAGTGCCTTTCCGCTTTCTGGCTTCTTTTTCTGTATCGTTTCTTGTATTTCCGAGCGGAATTCCAGCCATTGAATTCTTCGTCTTCTGCTGATATTTACGGTCCAATTGTATCTATTCCTGGAAGATAGATCACGGCTGATATGATCCATGCGATTTTGATCCTTGATATAGTCGGAGGCATTCTTTCCGTCATCCAAGTCGTCTCACACAAAGTCGAATCTTCAGTAGCCTATGGCGTCGCCGTTCTTGCCTCTCTTCAAGCCCTTGTTACCGTCCCTGCTTATGGCGTAAACTTCGAACATAAGATTGAACAGCTTGTAGTCTAACTTTCAAAGTTCCTCGACGGCAGCCTCTTTTTCTCAAGTACGACTTTGGTGCGCTGTGGCCTCACGATGGTGTCGAATCATCGAAGTTTTTCCCCCTATAGACCTAACAGCATTAGATTAGTATCCGCCTATCCACACGCACGTCTGATCGTGAGGCACGCAAGCCACCTCACAAGCTTTCCCTTCTGGAGTATACGCACTATTCCACAAAAGACAAAAAGCTCCCAATCTCCCGGTCTGCGTTTTGGATCGCTTGGGATACACCCACAGAGCCGCAGCAATCGCAGCTACAAACGTGAGGACTCCAGGCACTGAAGAAATGACAGATAGAGGAGAATCAGAATTCCCTTCTATGGTAGTGACTACCCATAATGTTGAAATGAATGACGAGGAACTCGTTAAATGCGATGGCTAGCTGACTTTACATAGCTTTCAGCTCTTGCAAGTGATTCTTTGCATGCAAGCCACCTTCATGCCACGATCTCAACCCCTCCCTCAGCCTCGACGCGCAGCTTGGCAACATGCGATCGTGGGTATCGAGATCATTGGTTGGTAACAAGATGTATCGATGCTCGATTGTACTCTTTCATTTGACTATCCACCACAACCGTCAACCCCACTTCTACAACTTCTCAATTTACCTCTGAAACCAATTAATCTCCGCTCTGAGAATCACAGACACCAATAACACTACCTTACCAGCATAGTAACCCTGACCCAAGATCACCGAAGATGCTAATACTTCACTCAAAACAATGTGATGATGTAGATAAGTACTCCTTCGCATTGGGATATATCCACCACAAGTCGCTATAAACGCTCAAATAACCACATTCCCAACTTTCCCCTGCCTCTATCTTCCATTCCCATCTAAGGAGAGACATCAAAGACCAAGCTCACTCCATCATCACCCGCCGTAACAACCCTCCCATTCCTTTCCGTAAAAGCCAGCACACCACCCCCCTCACCCTCCCCTCTATGCCCCCTAAACTCCCCAACAAAACCCGAGTTAGCCACAGCAGTTCCTCCTTGCGTGTTCCAGACTCTAACGACACCATCCATACCCGCGCTTATTAACATCTTAGGATCCTTCTCTGAGAACTTAATCTGTACAACCGCAAACTCCTCATGCGCCTCTTTAATATGCCTTCTTGTCGCAAAGCGATACGCACTATCAAACAACGCAATTGATCCATCCACGGATCCAGCAGCGAAGAGCGTACTTGGTGCAGGGGCGAACGCCAGCGACTCAACAGAAGAGCTCTGGGCGTTCAGATCAGCGAGGATGACTCCGGCCTGAGAAGACGACGCCTTGGACTTCCCTGCTGCCTTCCCACGGACGCCGCCAGCGCCGCGTTGGGTCGTGGGCTCGGAAGACAGGATTGGCAGCCCCACGACCTTCATTGCGCCCTCTGCGCCGCCGACAACCAAGAAAGAGCCGGAGGGGGCGATAGCAACAGAAAACAATCCACCCTCAACAGCAAAACGTTGATCTGCTGCAGTCAACCCGATAATAGCCTGGGAACCAGCGGAAGCAGTAACACCAGCTGCTGCCGCGGCCCCAAAAGGATCCCAGACGTACAAAGACCCCTCGTCCGCAACGGTGGCGAGAAGCTTGCCGTCTGCGGACCAGGAGCCGGCGGTGCAGGACGAGGTGTGGATGAAGTAGGATTGCACGATTTGCAAAACATCGTCAGAGTCCGTGGCGGTGGTGTCGATGGTGTAGACCCAGACACTTCCATCAGCTGCTCCGAGCGCAATGGTGTTTGGGTATTCAGGCGATGGACATGGCGCAATCCAGTTAACCTCCTCTACTTCTCTCACCGAAGCAGTGGGCTTCCATGCGCCTAGTGGTTGCGCGGCGTTCACCGGGGTCCAGGCTTTGAGCGCACCGTCGAGGCCGCCGGAGAGAAGTACGTCGCCGTTTGGGAGGGTGAAGGAAAGCGCGTTGATCGAGTCGGTGTGCCCCGTCAACGTGCTCAGCGGCGCAAGCGTAGCCCTCTCTCTTGGCTGGGGGTTATTTGCATAACTATCCGGCAGGACCGGTCCCTCCTCTGGGGTACTGTCAAAAAGATACCCAATACCGCCCAGCTCCTCGCCCTCCGATCCACCCAGCGCAACAAGTTGTGGGTATTTTGGGTGGGATGCGATGCAGAAGATGGAATCGTTGAAGGCGTCGAAGTGTGCTGAGGAGTCGTTTTGCAGCACAATTTCCTCCATTACTTGGTCCTCGCCGTCTCCTTCCCCCATCTCTTCGTCGTCGGATATGTTGGCTGCGTCGCCGTGGTTGGTGAATTCCTCTGCTGCCTCGTCGGCGTCGAGCATAGTCTCGCCTTCGGACTCGTAGTCGTCATCTTGCGGCTGCTTTGTATTTTTTGGGCCGGACATTGTGGGTGTATTTTCTTATTGTACGGGTATATGTGGTTGTTATGATTTGTGGAGGTGCTCTATTGACCTGAGCTTGTGGTGAAGTGGTCTTGTTTATGAAGTGCTAGATGAGGGGTGATTATCAAAGCAGTCTGAGTGTCCGCTTATCATGGCAACTTTTTTCTTTTGCCTCATCGATAACGAATTGGCGGGGTAACCTTGATGGCAGCGGAATTTTGTTGTGCTTGCTCCGGCCCCCAGCTTCCCGTCTTAAGCAATCAAAATTAAGGGCGCCGTAACGTGGAGTAATCCATAGAAATCTAGCAGGAGTTTTTATGTGCAATTTTGAATACTATGGCATTCATCGACTATGAAAAAGTTCTCTTGCAAGTAAAATGACGATTGAGTATCCGTCTCATGTGCTGACCCTTTCCTCCTCCTCACTTCTCATTCCCTCCACCACCTACACCGTGTGCAATCATCCGCAACGCATCTCCATTTGAAGTTGGCCCTAAACGATTATGCCGTACCATGCTCGCACACTTACCTGTCTGCATCTGAAACGTCCCCATCCTCATCATCAGTGCTTTGCTCAACCTCGATTTTCGGGTTCACCGGCCCATCCAAACTCATACTCACTACCTTCTTCGGGCCCGCAATCTCAGCATTCAGCTGCCTCTCAATCATCTCCGGCTCATCCTCCTCATGCGCCGGCGTTAACTTTCCCCTCCTCTCCGCCTCCTTCCTCTCCTCCCTCCTAACCACGCTCTTCATCTTCTCCACGGCCTCCTTTCCTTCATCCAGCACCCCATTCTTCGCACCACATCCATAACATCTCCACAATCCAACATCCTCCAACCTCCTGGCCCCTGGCGGTGCCTGTCCATTTACCAAACGGCAGTTCTCGCAGATAAGCGCGATTCTGTTTTTCGGATTCGTCTCATCCTCACCCATCACCAGGTCCAGAATTCTATCATACCACTTGCTCTCTCCTGAACCAGTCTCAGAGTGATCATAGTAAGCTGGTGGTGGAGGGAAAGCGTTAGGCGCAAAGTCCGAGTTTGCCGTGACAGGTCGTGAACCGTATGCCGATTGTGGTGTGTGGGCCCTCATCTGTTGCTGCGTTTGCTGCTGCATGAGCATCTGTTGTTGAGCCTGCTGTTGAGCCTCCTGATCTGGGCTCAGAATGCGCTGCAATGGTGGTGGTTGCACTGGTCTGACTGGTGCAAGTTGTGGTGTGCTAGGTGCTGAGTTGCTGTCCTGACGCTTTATGTTTGCTGTTGGTGGTGGAGGGCCGAGACTGGTGCGGCCTCCCTTTGACTTCGACTTCGAGGGTATGACAGAGTTTGCGCGCTGGCGTGATGCTGCCTTTGGCTTAGGGGCAGCTCCACCGTACTTCTCGAGCAACTGTTGCGTAGAATTGTACTTGGTGGCAGCCTTCAACTTGTCAATTGTGGTAGTCCTCTGCAGCATGAGGGAGTCGAGATATGAAGTGGTCGAGTCGATGCGGTAAGCATAGTATTGTTGGATGACAGTGCGGACGAGGTACATGCTGCTCATGTTAGTTTATGGCTTTCTTCAACTTCACAAATGTGGAAACATACACAACAGGCGAGCCAGCAACAGCTGAAATCTCAATTGGTCCCCAGTTCTTCCACCCCACCACAAGCGCAAGGATGACGACGCATAGTATGTAGGCGAAGCTGGTATAGAGTGTCCATAATGCGATCCTACGACGGTTGTGTTGGTTTAATGTGTCTAGGCGTAGTTGCGTCTTCGTGATCTTGTCTTGGAGTTGCGAAAGCGTCCTCTCAAACGAGGCTGGAGAGGCATCTTCACCCTGGATGGACAATTAGCAAGCAGTCTTCAGCTCGGAGAAGGTAAATACTTACTCCCCACGGCCAAAGCGAGACCATATTTAGAGTTTAGCGACTAGCAAGCTTGAGCCGCATTCCGGCCGTAATGAGTTGAGTCGCAAAGTGTTGTTGTTAAGGAGAGGACAGCTTATACGAAGGTCTACAGAGCAGGCAGAATTCTTGGGCGGTGATGGAGCTGGGTCAATACCGGTCTGTGCTGAATTCGGAGAGCTCACAAGGTTGCATCATAGCGTCCGCCCTCGACAATGCTGACTGCCGGGGCGGCCGCGTGTCTTCTGTGCTCGGCCTGTCTGGACGGATTGGCGTGTCTGAGACAGAAGGGCGAGGCTGGGCGCAGCACACCTTAATTTCGAGTTACAGAGTTACACCACTCTTTTTATGTTTGTTTCGAGATACCTAACACTACAACTACTTTTTATTGGAGTATACTCTTTACTGTTCACTGTTGGGTATGCGCAACTGCACATACTGCGATACTGGCTGTTAGAGAGCACAATGTTCCAAGTGAGTGATTGCTGTCTGCACCTTTTATTGAGCTGCAGTTGCAGTTGCGACGTGGAAATTCCACCGAAGGCCCAGTATCTCCACAGCTGTCAATCATTATACTAACCGGTTTCCTCTCAGCGACTGAAAGGCGCTATCGATTCACGAATCACCGAAGAACAAGCAAAAGCTAAAGCAGCAGGTGGCTCGCCTGGTCCGCTGGGTATTGCGCGTAGCAATTCACGCACCGACAGCCCAGGACACAATCGCAGGCAATCCCGCCCAAAAGCGAAGGTGCTAGAGGATGGAGAGAGAGGACCTGATCCATCAGAGTTTGAAACAGCATTTGTCTTAGAGGAAGACGACACTACGGCTAGCAGTACGAGGACGGGGACACCCGCACCCGAGAAAATGATGGAGGGAAAGAGTGATACGCCAGTGTCGCCTGTGCCTGCTGGAGGTGCTTCCACGCCACAGAAGGCAGAGGGAGGGGACAGACCATCTAGCCCAGCGCAAACAACACACCTCACGGACCTGCCATCGGACGTACGTCTGAAGCTCCGCAAACTGGACAGGATGGAGGGCAAATACCAGGACCTCTTGCGGTCCTATAGGGTGGCACATGCGAGAGCAGTGTCAATCGAGCCTTTCGAGAAAATGCTCAAAGAGAACACTCCGTTGACGGGAATCAAAGAACCAGATGCTATGGTGGAATACTTGAAGCAGCTTAGCCAGCAAGGAGACATTTACAAGGCAGAATATACTCGCGCCAGCAAAGAGTGCGATCAATATAAGAAGAAGGCCGAGCAAGCCGAGAAGGAAGCCAGTGAGGCTAAGAAGGAGAATCAGGAGTTTAAGAGGAAGTTGAACGAAGCCAAACCGGCTGGCGACGAGACCACGACCTCACCCACACTCGACAAGCCACTGCCAAAGTCACCAGAACCATCGCCAAAGAAGGGCCCGTCTGATAGTGGCGACAAGCAAGCTGACGACAGCCTCTTCTCCTTTGACGAAGAGATCCCACAACTTCAAACTGAGCTCAAGGAGAAGAACATCCAGATTGAGGCCCTGCAGTCCGAGATATCAACACTCAAGACCGATCTCGAAGCAACTAAGTGCACTAATACCGAGCTTACTACAATCATTGAATCCCTAAACGCCGCAGCCAAGAAGCGTCGTGAATCTTCAGCCGCCGAAATAGCAAAGGAGGACCTTCAGGAATTGCAAAGGAAGATGGACCTCACAGTCAAATCTAACAATGATCTGCAGAAGAGTTTGGCGGAGAAGGAGAATGAAAAGCTGGATGTGGTTAGCCAGAAGGTCATTGAGCAGGAAAAGGCGCAAAAGGCTATTGAAAAGCTGAAGGAGCAGCTTAAGTCTCTGGAAGGCCAGCATTCGAAGGATGAGGAGGAGATCAGTCAACTCAAGGAGAAGATAGGAGAGCTTGAGGAACAAAGGGCCAAGGATGAAGGGGGGATTGAGACGTTTAGGAAGGAGCTTGTGACGAAGATGGGGGAATTTGAGACGTTGAACAAGGAGAAGGACGCGGCCACTGCTAAAATCAAGACGCTGGAAGAGGAGCAGGAGAAGCTGAAGGCTGAGGTCGCTGCGAAGGACCACACTCCCCCTGCTGCTTCCACTCCAATCGCACCTACACAAGCCCCAGCTGCTGGAACAGCGCTGGTAACGGGCGGTGCCAAGAAGAAGAGCAAGAAGAAGAAGAAGGGTGGCGCAACACCTAAGGAAACCTTTGAGACTTCTGAGCCATCCATGGAGAAGGCCCCATCTCCAACACCAGAAGCCCCAGCCCCGACAGCCGACACAACAGCCCTGCAATCCGAGATCGAAAAACTCAAATCAGAGCTCACCGCCATGGAGCCTCTTTATGCCGAACTCGAGGTATATAAGAAGAAACTCGAATTCTTCAAGGAAGTCCAAGAAACATTCGACAGCCTCCCGAATTTAAATGCAGCAGGCGAAGCTATTGAGAAGCTGGAGAAAGAGATCGAAGCAAAGAACGAGCGAATTGCGGAACTCATCGAGAAAGGCAAGCAGGCCGAAAAACTGAGAGAGAAGATCGAGGAACTAGAGGAGAATTATATGGATGTCGCGAATGAGCATGTCGAGGCTAAGGACCAGATTAAGGCGTTGACGGCTGAGAAGAAGGAGTTGCAGGAGAAGGTTGAGGCGCTGGAGGCTAGTGTAGCTGCTCAGATTGAGGGTGCGGAGGCGGCGGGGAAGGCAAAGGAGGAGTTGAAGGCTATGGCAAAGGAGTTTGAGGATGCGAAGGGAAGGCTGGCCAGTTTGCAAAAGGATCTGGGCGCTGCGGAGAGCCTGGCGACGAACAGGTTTAAGGAGCTGGGTGAGCTCAAGGATGTCCTCCAAAAGGCTCAGCCGGAGCTTAAGCAGCTCAGAAGCGAAAACGAGACTCTGAAGAAGAGCACGCAGGAGCTCGAGCAGAAGACGGCCGAGCTTAAAAGGGTGGAGCAGAGAGAGAACCAAGTTAAGCACGACCTCGAATCAGCAAAGAAACAAATCCATGACAAGGACGCCAAGATCAAGACCCTTTCCGACAAACTCGGCCAAGAAACAAACAGCAGAGTCAGAGCAGAGGACGCCGCCCGCACCGCCGGCCGTGATCTCCGCCGCGCAGAAGCAGACAAGATCGAAGCGCAATCTGCAGCCGAGAAATCGCAGCGCGAACTCAGCCGCCTGGGTCAGGAGACTGATAAACTGCGTGCGCGTATTCGTGAGCTGGAGTCTCAGAATGTGAGACTCAATAATGAAAATGGAGGTATGAGACAGGAGATAGAGTTGAAGTCTAAGCAGTATGAGAACGCCCAGGCACTGGTGGGGAGTATGAAAGATCAGAGTCAGGAGATGGCCACGCAGCTGAGGGAGGCGAAAGAACAGGCGCAGAGTTTAGAGGAGGAGTTGGGTGAGGTGCAGAGGCTACTCCAGGAGAGGACGCGCGAGGGCGAGAAGATGAGGGGGATGCTTCGTGAAGTTGATGATAGGGCTGAAGCGAGAGTCAGGGAGATGAGGGAGCGTATGGAGCAGGCGGTGGAGGAGCGCGACAAAGCCGAAGACGAAGCTAGCACCAACGGCCGAAGACGCGCCAGAGAGATTGAGGAGCTGAAGGGCCGCGTCCGCGAAGTCGAACGCGAACTCAAGACGGCCATCAACGATAAAGAGGAGCTGGAAGCCGGACAAAAAGACCTTAAGCGCCGGAGGGAAGAACTTGAGAAGGCTGAGGATAGAACGAGACTAGAAGTGGAGGATATTCGGAAGGCGATGGCGGAGCTGCGCGACGCGCTTGATGGCTCAGAAAAACAGACGAGAGAGGCGGAGAAACAGAAGAGTGATCTGAGACGTCTGCTTGACGAATCGAATGCTAAATATGAAAAGCTTCTCAAAAATCTGCGCATTAAGGAGCAAAGACTCTCGGAATTGAGTAGTCCGTCCCAGCATTTTAGGAGTAGTTCGACTCCGGACGTTGGGGGAAGGGGTCCAAGTAGGAGTCCGAGCATGAATGGGAGTGTGGGTGGGGGAAGCATACAGGCTGCGGATGTGCTGTATCTGAAGACCGTCCTGCTCCAGTTTCTGGAGCTGAAGGATCTGAAGGTTAAGCAGCAGATGGTGCCTGTTTTGGGGAATTTGTTGCATTTTGATAAGGGGGATGTGAAGAAGTGGAATGAGGTTGTGGCTAAGAAGTAGCTGCGGTGTTGATGGCAATGATGAGTGATGGGAGTGGTAGATAAGATATCGGTGTGATCTGGTGCTGCATAGCGTTTTAGCGTTTGTGAAAGCGTGCTGCATTTAGTTTGTGGTATACAAAAACGCTCTGTATACCACTATAGCATGAAGCGTGATGGTGCATAATAAGGCGTCAATGCAATAGATGCGAGAATGCCTCGAGAATGCCCTGCGCCAGGAGCTTGCAGAGGAGCGTGCAGGTGAACGAGCCAACTGTGCTAACGGTGAGTTTGCATGGCAGTAGCTCAATTGTACTGCTCAAAGAGGAGCTTTTGAACATCAATAAATAATTTGAGCTGCCTCCAAAGTTGACGCTTGCTTCCCCATACTCAGTATTCGAGGTCGCCTCAGCTCGATGTTGGGGGGGGGTGCCACAAGAACCACGTCCTCAGCCACTCCTCATCAACCTCAACAAGCGGATGCAAAGTCTACTTCTGGCATGTGCCTGAGTACTTTACTCCTTATACTTCCGGCCTCCTGCATCCAGACCAGCCCTTGGGTGATACGACCGACAACCGTCGTCATGCTGGGAGCCTGGCGTCGAGCTTTACTTTTGATACAACTTTGACATAAGAGATCGCTCGTAGTACTTATGCTAAACCAGTTAGGCATGTGTAAAGTTTGTTACTCGCTAAAAACTCTTATTCTATCCAACCTTCGGCTTACTAGTTGAGGCATTCTACAAACGATGTGACCAGCGTGTGCAGCGCATCAATAATGCCTCATTATTGGTTACTGACATTCTGCAGTTGGGATCACAGCTGAGTGTCGAATGGCAACGGAGAAGGAGTGTTGATTTACCAAGTCAACAATTATAGAAAACCATATTTGTATTAATTGATAGAGTCCAAGCTTGAGCCAGTTCATGTCATGATCGGAAAGCGGCTATCCCGCACGTTTACTGTCAGAGTCTCGGCGATTCTTGATATAGGGCTGTGGTGAGGGAAGAGCGTCATCGTTCTCTTCAAAGAGTTCCATTATTTCTTCACGGTGTATAGACGTGGTAGCAGTATGACATAGTGATTAGACCTGTTTTACAGCGGGTTTGAAATAAAATAAACAACAAAAGGAATGATTAGCCGCTAGTGGTAGGCGCGATGCCGATGTCATCCGTCAAACTCGTCTTGATGTGTTTTCGCCCCCCTCTAAGCGCGCCCCTTCCAATCCCATCGCACAGCACGCTGATCCCAGCCACAACTGCCACTCTTGATTCCCTGGCCTTGCCTACACACCACTCCACCACCGCAACAAGAAACGGAGGCGGCGCACAGAAACTGGCAGCAGTGATCCATTGGGCAACAGTTTTACCAAACCTTTCGAACATTACTTTGCACTGCACATTTCGCTACGACTTCATGCCAACCCCTTAATACTTTTTACAAGCATTTCCTCGCTTGCCCGTTGCTTGTCGCGCCGACAGAACACCAAGAAAAATACGCAAACTCCTCCAAAACAGCACATCCTCGTCCCTGATCCGTTACCCTTAAACCAGTCGTAACAGCATACAGCACGTAGTTCATCGCAAATAGCACGTCAGCTAGCTAGCACCAACATCGCACCACGCAACGCACAGCAGCAGCCACTTTGTTCGGCCACAACCCACAGCACGCACGACCGCTCCAACTAAGCGGGGCTGAACGTAAGCGCGACTACGAAAATAAGCAATGAACAGCGCACACGCTGCAATCGCTAAGGCCAAGGGTGCTGTGAATTCGAACGGGAACGGGAGTGCGAACAAGAAGCGCAGAGCAAATAACCAGTTGAAGCCGATTATTACGAACGAGGGCGCCGAGAAGGCGAATAGTGCTGCGAGTACTAGCTCGATGAATAAGTAGGTGATTCACGATTCGCTATGCAAATTCGCAACGCAAGGGGATGGGATGTTTATAAAGAGGACTCGGCCAAGCCAGACTGTTGCACATTCCGAAACATTGCTGCGTGGCCGCAATCTGACTTCGGGTACTCACACTCTTTGAAGCGTCAATATGCTAACGGTGCATCACTTTCACAGATCAAGCGGGGCAAAGGCCTCGCCGTTATCACAAAACAAAGGCGCCATGAACCGCTCTCCTTCCCCGACTTCATCGCACGAAGCAGAAACGACTGCCGATGAAGAGGACTCAGAAGACTACTGCAAGGGCGGCTATCACCCAGTCGAGGTCGGCGAGAAGTTCAAAGACGGAAAATACACAGTTGTTCGCAAGCTTGGATGGGGACACTTCTCGACAGTTTGGTTGTCTAAGGACAATGTGACCGGCAAGCATGTTGCGCTCAAGGTTGTGAGGTCCGCGGCGCATTATACCGAGACGGCTATCGATGAGATTAAGTTGCTGAACAAGATTGTGCAGGCGAACCCTAATCACCCGGGGAGGAAGCATGTGGTTAGCTTGTTGGATAGCTTTGAGCACAAGGGACCACACGGCACACACGTTTGCATGGTCTTTGAGGTGTTGGGAGAGAACCTGTTGGGCCTGATTAAGAGGTGGAACCACCGCGGTATTCCCATGCCGCTCGTCAAGCAGATCACCAAGCAGGTCCTGCTCGGCCTCGACTACCTCCACCGCGAATGCGGCATCATCCACACCGATCTGAAGCCCGAGAACGTTCTCATCGAGATTGGCGACGTGGAGCAGATCGTCAAGACCTTCGTTAATGCAGAGGAGGAGAAGAAGAAAGAGCAAGACAAGAAGGATAACCCCAACGGCCGTCGCCGACGCCGCACACTTATTACTGGCTCCCAGCCGCTTCCTTCACCCCTAAACGCCAGCTTCAACCATGCAGAACTTCTGCGCCACCCGGGCGGAAACTCAATTTCGAGTCTAAATGAGGTGCTTGAAGGTAAAGACGTCCCGCAGAGCGAGAGCGAGCAAGTTGTAATGAGTGGTGCTATTACAGGATCTTCATCTTCGACACCGACTGAGCAGGGTGAGAGAGAGAAGTCTACGTACGTCTTACCTAAACCCAGCGTTTATCCCTTTACCTTCCGCGCCCCTTTTGTTGTTCCCAGTACCCCGCTGTCCTGCACCTCTGCGAATAACTATACCTCATATAACCAAGGCGTACCGGACAAGCTTCTGACCAAGCCCAGGGATATTTTGAGCAAGGACGTCTCGGCCATTTCTCTGGATAAGAATTCAAAGAATGCAAACTTGGAAAAGGCAATGAAGGATGTGAGCATGGAGAAGATCAGTGTCAAGATTGCCGATCTGGGGAATGCGTGCTGGACGAACCACCATTTTACGGATGACATCCAGACGAGACAGTATCGTTCGCCTGAAGTTATTTTGGGCGCGAAGTGGGGCGCTAGTACGGATGTTTGGAGTATGGCTGCTATGGTAAGTTCAACCCCTGGCGATGGATAATGGATGATGGAAAGGTTGAGCGTGAGGGGGGGAGGGGAAGGAGGAAAAAGGATGGAAGCTGACGAGTATTAGGTTTTCGAACTCATCACAGGCGATTACCTCTTCGACCCACAATCCGGCACCAAATACGGCAAAGACGACGACCACATCGCGCAGATCGTCGAGTTGTTAGGGCCCTTCCCGCGCTCTCTCACCACGAGCGGGAAATGGAGCCAAGAGATCTTTAACAGAAAGGGCGAACTTAGGAACATTCACAGACTGCGTCATTGGGCTTTGTCGGATGTGTTGAAGGAGAAATACCATTTCAAAGAGGAAGAGGCGAGGAAGGTAGCCGATTTCTTGCAACCGATGCTTGAGCTTAGACCGGAGAATAGGGCGAATGCTGGGGGGATGGCGGGCGCGGAGTGGTTGCAGGATGCAGTCGGGATGAAGGATGTTGAAAAGTCCCTGAGATTGGCGGTGGGAAGTAAGGGGGAGGGAATTGATGGGTGGGCGTTTGAGGTTAAGAAGGTGAGGTAGGTGTTAAAATGAAAACACGGGGTTACCATGAATTACATGATGGGGTAGTGAGACGGTGAGGGATGATAGATGGGGCCGAAAGGATGGGTACATCGTATAGGTTGGAAAGGAAGTTAGAGAGCAAGCATATACGCATTTTTCCTGCTGTGCCAATCAAATTTTTTCTGCGGTCTATGACAGTGCAAAGTCGACGAAGGCATTGCGAATTTTGCTGCCCGTGGATACCAATTTCAAATCAACTGTTACTCTTGGGCGTTCTCGGAATGTACTTCTTAATCCGTGATGTCGGACTCTTGTACAGTAAAGTTCAGTGGATAGTTCTTATGCGTGAAATGAGAATAGTTTCTAGATATATTTAATTGATTAATAACCGACCACAGCTCCATCCCAACCGCTTCCACTGGCTCAGTGCTCCTTCCACACATACACATCCATCCCTTGCCGCCCAGCTCAAAACTCCCTCCACACAAACAAAACAGTCCCCTAAAAATCTTGCACACCCGTCTCGCCTCCCCTTCCTCTCCCATCCTCATCTACCCACCCCGGCTCCTCATCCTCAAACCAGCACTCCTCCCTCTCCCTCCGTTCCAGCACATCAAGCTCCTCATCCTCATCCACAACCCTGTACTCAAACTCCTCATCCCCGCCCTCTACAAACCGCATCCTCATAGCTTCCTTCCATATTTCTAGGCCATCCTCTTTACTTCCTATTTTCTCCTCTACCTCCACCAGGTGCGTAGTCGCTGGTGGGCGGATACACGATGATGGCGAGGAGAGGATTGAAGATAGTTCTGAAGGGAGGCCGCCAGCTGAGCGGACGAGTTTGGCTGCTTCTCGAGAGATTTTTATTTTGGCGTCGTTGGAATCTGTGGATGTGGAGGGGTGGGAGGAAGGGCGTGGGAGGGATGCAAGCCGTGCTTCGCCTCGCAACAGGTCCGCTTCTAGGACTCGGCCGTAACCTTTGACTTTGGCTTCTGCTTCTCGCTCGGTAGAGGTTTGGAATTTCCTAATTGTCTTGTCGTAAAGTAAGGGATCTGGATTTGTGTTAGCAGAGTGTGGTAGAATGTGATGTGAGAAGCATCGCCTCAAAGCATTAGCTGAGAAGCAGCGAAGGTGATGATGTAGAACGGAGAGGCGAGAAACAGAAGAAGTAAGTACCAGCAAGTTCCAAATCCGGATTTGAGAAATAATCTGGGTTGTTGTCTAAGTATATCCTTCGCCTGTTCCTTATGCGAATCCGTGATGCACGACCGCCTTCATGCTCGATCTTCGTGTGTTTGCTGACAGGTGCTGGAGTTACTTCGTATGCCCTTTCCAGACCGACTTCCTCTCTGATTGGGGCTGAGATGTGGTTCTCTTCTCGGCTGTCTTCGAAGTCTCCGAACATCTTGATGAATACAGTTATTGGTTTATTAGTTGGTAAGTTCTTGGGGTTAGAAAGAGTTGGAGGTTGGCTACTTCGAGATGTGCTGTACCCAGGTTTGGCAGTTGCCACCCCTTACTCTTGCAGAATCTTGACATCGGCTTAAAGTTTTTGCTCAATATACTCCCTATAACCGCCATTTTTAAGTTCCATTACCTGTGTCAGATTAGTAGATTCATCGAAGCTCTTTCAATGTTGCCAGCAAATTTATCAATTCCAACTGGGATTCTTTCACAATTTCATGTTGAACTAGGTGTGTTAAGACGGTTTTCTGACGGCTGTGCTCGAGATCCGAATGTCAGGGTGGCAGCTTAAAGTGTCAATCATACCATCACGTGTGCGGCTGGTCCGGCCTGGAAATTTCGGCCGGCGCGGACCATAGCCTCATAAATCGATCCCGACCTATATAATTCTACCACCAACCCACGCAAAATGCCACCTTCACTCCTCCCGGCGAGCGCCTCTTCGGTCACATCAGCATGTAGAGGAGCCGTCGCCAGCGGCTCGCAACAATGCGTCCGCACCTTCTCCTCCACCACCGCCGCATCGGCACGCACCCTCCAACGCCGCGACATGTTCAAGTGGCTCAACGGCCCAGGTTCGAAAGTGCGCGAGCCGCTCCCAAACTCGACCAACTACCTGAACGCGTATAACAAGTCCGGAGAGCTCAAGAGAGCCATGCAGATGCAGCCTGGCGAGGACCTGCCGTCTGAGAGACCGTCCGACCTAAAGCCGTTCCCGCCGAACGAGAACTTTCTTTCCCAGCCTGTTACGAGCGAGGAGTTGAGGGAGAACATCTGGACTGCTATCATGAAGGATGGGCTTTCAGTCAAGGAGGTTTCAGCCAGATACAGAGTCGAAATGAGCCGTGTTGGTGCCATTGTCCGTCTTAAGGAGATTGAGAATGAGTGGTTGAGACAGGTAAGCGTGACGACTTTTTATTCGATGCCCAAGCGTCCTGCGGGATAGCACTATGGTGATGATTTTATAAATCGATTAGTCTATAAGACAACTATAATGGTTACAAAATATAGCATGCGAGCCTCTCTGAATAGTGTCCCTAACACATTCTTCAATGTCAACCCGTTGTCTCTCGCATCAACTAACAAATCGCAGGGCAAGCGTCTCTCAAAGCCATACTCCCGCGCCATCACCTCCATGCTCCCCCAACACGAGCCAGGCACCGAATTCGAATCCATTAACGACCTGCCATCCCACCGCGCAACCGAGCAACAGATCTTCTGGCCCACCTCCGAATCGCGCCCATTCAAGCGCACAGACGCCGCTCGCGTTTTCGACGACGCTCTCCTGACTGCCGAGCAACGCATTCCACATCCAGAGCTCGTCATCGCCGCCAAGGAGCAGATCGAGGGTTTGGGGCCAAAGGACCGCGCTGCCAATATGGAGGCTAGATACAAGAAGGAAAATGATGCAAAGTATGCTAGGGATTTGAAGAAGATGACTAAGGATGCTGCAGCGGTTAGGACTGTGCCGGGCGCGAGATGGGACTTCAAGTTCAGGGATATGAGAGTTGAGGATGCTGGAGCTGATGGACGTGGTCTGAAGGGTGTCGGATGGAGATACGGTGTTCCTCTCAGAGACAGAAAGCGCTCGGAGGTCAAGATCCCAACCAGCGTTTAAGGAGTGGATATTTTGCTGTACTGTACAATTGGATGTTCCATTATGCGGCGTTTGGGGAGCGATCGATTGTATGACTAGATCCAGGCGCGGTCCTGAAGCACATCTGCACACGGCGTAAGAGTATGTGTATGATAGGAGACGAAAAGAAGCCACTATATAGTGTACCATAGGACGAATGTAATACATCACGTAACCTCTGCAAACTTTTTATGTTTCTCTCATTTGTCGAAACTTACCTCCTACTATACTGACCATCTCTGACCGAATTTCCGACATTATCTTTGCATCAACAAGCAAATCACCTTTTGAGACTGTGGGTAAAGATGAAAATCTTTACCCACAGTCTCAAAAATTCACGCTTCAGGACGACCAAGACAGCATAACCTCTGCACCCATTTTCGAGTTTGCCGCCCATTGTAATGGACAGCAAAATGAATGACCAGACTGGGGTTCGATCCCAGGACCTTATCCGTGTTAAGGATACGTGATAACCAACTACACCATCCGGCCGTTTCATGTTTTTGGTAACTTAAAACTAATAAGATACAATGCAATAGGGGCGTTCTTGCCATTTTTGAGCTGTCTGTGCGGTGATTAGTCAGGCGACAATGGATGAGCTGTGTGTATGGAGTGTATGTTAGTAATATCCTGTCTACAGGCTATTCATTCATACCCTGCCTACGTATGTGGTGATTGGTGAATGGTCATCGGTAAGGGTGGATCGGTTAGCGGCGACAACCGCCTGCGGATGATGAAGAACCTGAGGAAATCAATGAGACGGTGGTTGTTTGCTTCGCGTAGGAGAGCTTTGTTACATGGCGAGCATGCAAAGCATGTGCGAATGTGGTTGACCGAATTACGGCCAGTAGATCGAGGCGGATCTGGTAATGGGTGGGTCAAGCTCGAGGGGTGATTTCACATGTAGAGCGGAGGTCTAGTCTGAGGGATCAGAAGAACAATCGGCGCAATAAAAGGTATGCTAAATGAAGAAACAAAAAATCTGGCAGGAAACACAGTGTATTAGAAGGTAAGAAATAGATTATTTGAATTTAAATGTCGAGTTGTCGAGTATTCAGAGAAAGCCACGACGTCAGACAGGCCAGGATCTTATCGGCTACTCAACCCCGCGGTTCGAAGCGGGGCAACGAGCTCGAGGACCTAAATTACGTATCCTATCACTTCTCTGACAATCTCCCCTCCAGTTTATCAATTCATCTCACCACAACACCCATACTCTACCACTTAATCAAATAAACTTATAACCGCAAACATGGTCAAAGCAGGTACGTTTGACGCCGCCAAGACTCTCATGAGAGTGCAAGGAGCAGAGAGGGTCCTCGATCAACCAGTAAGACGTAGATCTAAGGTCGCAAGGGCATTGATGAGCACATTTCCCAAATAAACCTTCTCAGTTGGGAGGGAAGCAACCTTGGTGGATAGAAGTATCTACTCAGATGCTTCTAGGCATCAAGATGTTGTGCCATTGGCCTCTGACAAGACACCTGCGTCGCTGCAAGCTTGGCGCCAGTTGACGGTATCACCGGCGACATACATCACAGCTGCTAACTCTCATTCCCAGTTGCACAGCTCCGTGGTGACTCCAAGGTCACTGGCACCGTCACCTTCGAGCAGACTCAGGAGAATGCCCCCACCACCATCTCCTGGGATATCACCGGAAATGACGCCAACGTTGAGCGTGGCATGCACGTCCATCAATTTGGCGACAACACCAACGGCTGCACCTCCGCTGGCCCACATTGTGAGCATACTGCAAGGCACACTGCAGCTGGAACGACACTAACAACCGCACAGTCAACCCAAAGGGCAAGAACCACGGTGCCCCAACTGACGAGGAGCGCCACGTTGGTGACCTCGGAAACTACAAGACCGATGCAAGCGGAAACGCCAAGGGCTCTGTCACCGATAAGCTCATCAAGTTGATCGGCCCAGACTCCGTCATTGGCGTAAGTTCTTTCGTATAAGCTTAGAAGACTCGTAGCTAACCTCTGCTCTAGCGCACCATTGTTGTCCACTCTGGCACTGATGACCTCGGCAAGGGAGGACACCCAGAGTCCCTCAAGACCGGAAACGCTGGTCTCCGCCCAGCTTGCGGTGTCATCGGCATTGCCGCCTAAATGTACCACTAGTTGAATATGATAGATGGTTTTCGTTGTAACGTCTAGCGTTCTGGCATATACGTTTCTCGTCTAAAAGTTGTGGGAATAGCTACCAATTGGGATCTCACCTAAGTCTCTGCCAGTTTGAATGGTCCCTTGTGGCTAATTTAATGCTTGAAGGGCCAAACAGCTATTTTGAGCATACAAAGAAATACCAGGGCTAATACCTACGTATGCCACAGGCTTCAGAAGTATCTTGGTATACATGGCATCTTGAGCTGTTCGTGATTCTTTGGTAGTTTAAAATTGCTCCGTTACACTTGACCTTAAGTCCCAACATAAAATCTAACCATGAATATGATCTCCTCGTTGTAAGCCTCATAAAATTTGAAGACTTGTCCTCGTGTAATGCTTTCAGGGGCACAGATGCATGTCCCGTGACGGTGCTCAGAACAGAGCCTGCATGGCTGATAGGGGAAAACCCACCAATCAGAAGCGATATATTCTAGGACCCCTGTCCCCACCACGATCTGATAAGAATTGTGGACAGCTCGCCCGACCCCATGGTAAATTGTAGAGCTCCGCGACAACAACGACAGATCACACCTTTACAACACGACGCAGATTCCGCTTCTGCACAGTTACGAACAAAGATACAGACAGCAGCTCTGTATACTACAACGCAAAAGGATAACTGCAATTGCACTGAATAGGACTGGTACGGCTTCACCCTTTTCCTAATGTATTCCGGAGGTGCATCGAGGTATAGACATAGCGACATCTTACACCAATTGCGCCCACGCACGACAGTGTCGCAACTCAATCCGACAGCTGTGAGCTTCCCCGAAGCGTGGTATCTCTATGCAGCGTCCGACGACAGTGACGTGCGCTACAAAGCACGAGGATGTGGTTAGCATGAAATGCACTGCTGCTGGCGCGCCCTTGCATCTGCAAAGCCACCACACATTGGGAATCAGCAAGCACTCTCCCGCCATATACGACCATATGCAGGCTACCCAACACTACATCAAGCGCTTAGAGACAGTTAAACCATGCCTTCCTCGATGCAAAATAACCGTCCTTCACAAGGACAAGCACAGTCGGAAGATGGTGCTTGGCGATTGGCCGCGCCGAGGGCAGAGCCATATGATAGTGGGGTTATGCTGACTGGGTTATACAGTGAATCCCCCTTCCGCGATCTTGTCGAATCCTTTGATCGCCGCAGATCAATATTCATCATGGCTACCATCGGTGGCACTGTTGGCAGGGTGAAGGCTGTCTTGAGTGGAGACACCATCGTCTTGACCTCGATTGTAGAGGGTTCCACTGCAGAGCGCACTCTGTCATTAGCATATGTCAGCGCACCTCGCCTGAGGAGAGAAGGCGACGAGCCCCACGCCTGGAGCTCGAGAAACTTCCTTCTCACTGCTCTCGTGGGCAAGGTTGTGCAGTTCAAGGTCTTGTACGAGATCCCAACGACCAAACGCCAATTTGGAATCGTCTGGATTGAGGATGTTCTCTACCCACAAGAGTGTATCCGCAACGGCTGGGCAGAGGTCAGAGACTCGGCAGGTCGCAAAGATGACCCAGAGGAGACGGCTCAGCTTATTGAGGAGCTTAGAGACCTGGAGAAGGACGCACGCGCAGAACGTCTTGGAATATGGAACCAGAACGACGATGGCATCATTGATGTTCAGAACGATGTTGGCAACCCAGCTGAGTTCATGAAGAACTTCAAGAATCAGACCGTCAAGGCTCAGGTCGAGCGTGTCATTTCCGGCGACCGCGTTCTCATCAGACTGTGGGCATCTGAGAAGAAGCACTATAACTTGATGGCTCTTGTTGCTGGTATCAAGGCACCAAGCACAGCAAGAGTCAACCAGGAGACTCAGCAGACAACTCCAGGAGAGCCATTTGCCGAGGAGGCACGCCACTTTGTTGAGAGGAGATTGCTGCAGCGCCGTGTCGACTTCACAGTCGTTGGCCTCAGCCCACAGAACCAGGTAATCGGAATTCTCAAACATCCAAAGGGTGACGTCGGAGTTCTCCTTAACGCAGCTGGTCTCGCAGAGCCACTCGACTACCACTCGACTATGGTCGGACCATACATGAAGGAGATCCGCGACGCCAAGACATTCGCTCAGGAGCAGAAGAACGGAATGTGGAGAAACTATGTCAAGAAGACTGTCGATAACTCTGCCGCTACCCCAGCCACTGTCATTCGTGTCTTTAGCGCCGACACTATCTTCATCAAGACAAGCGCCATTGCCGAGAAGAGATTAAACATTTCCAGCATTCGTGGCCCAAGACAAAATGAGGCTTCCGAGGCACCATTCAGAGATGCCGCCAAGGAGTTCCTCCGCAAGAAGCTTATTGGCAAGCAGATCCGCTTCATTATTGATGGGAAGAAGGCTGCCAACGGCGAGTACGAGGAGAAAGAGGTTGCGACTGTCTTGCTGAACGACACCAACATTAACCTTCTCCTTGTCCAAGAGGGATGGACTTCGGTCATCCGTCACCGCAGAGACGACACAGATCGCGCTCCAAACTACGATGATCTCCTCGCTGCCCAGGAGGAGGCTCAGACCAAGAAGAAGGGAATGTGGTCGCCAAAGGCACCAGCTGTCAAGACCTACGTTGATGCGTCCGAGAACATCCAAAAGGCCAAGATGAACCTCGCCGGTCTTCAACGCCAGAAGAAGATTCCAGCCATCGTCGACTACGTCAAGGGTGGTGGCCGATTCACTGTTCTTGTACCAAAGGAAGGCGTCAAGCTCAACTTTGTCCTCGGCGGCATTCGCGCACCAAAGTCCGCCAGAAACGCCTCTGAACAGGGCGAGCCATTCGGCCAGGAGGCACACGAGTTTGCCGCTCGCCACCTCAACCAGCGCGATGTGGAGATTAACGTCCACAATACCGACAAGATCGGTGGCTTCATCGGCGAGATCTTCGTTAATCGCGTTAGCTTCGCTAAGATGCTTGTTGAGGAGGGTCTTGCTACCGTGCACGACTACTCTGCCCAGCAGTCTGGCAACTACGAGGAGCTCTCCGCCGCCCAGCAGCGTGCGAAGGAGAACCGCAAGCACATGTGGCAGAACTGGGACCCATCCCAGGATGTCGAGGAGGAGACTGGCGCTTCTAACTGGGCTACAGCTGGCAAGGCTGAGGCCGCACCAGCACAGGTCAAGAAGGACTTGAAGCAGGTGAAGGTCGCTCACGTCGCTGAGGACGGAAAACTGAAGATTCAGGTCATTGGCCAGGGCACCTCCGCTTTGTCTACTCTCATCAATCAGTTCAAGACTTTCCACCTCAGTGGCAGCAACAACGTTGGCCTCCCGGCTGATCCAAAGAATGGTGACTTTGTATCTGCTAAGGATCCAAAGGATGGCCAGTGGTACCGTGGACGTATCCGCGCCAACGACAGAACCGCTAGGGTCGCAGACGTCCAGTTTATCGACTTCGGCCATAAAGTTAAGATCCCATGGAAGGAGTTGCGTCCTCTTGGTCCACAATTCTCCGCCCAGAAGCTTAAGGCGCAAGCTGAGGATGCTGTGTTGTCTCTTATCCAGCTCCCAGTTGGAACGCAGTACACCGACGAGGCCCTCGATTTCATCCATGAGTTGACTAGTGGAAAGGAGCTCGTGGCCAACTTCGACCTCACCGACAGGGAGGGTGTGCATCACATCACCTTGTTCATGGAGGGTGCGAATGTGATGGACGAGACGGTTAATGTCCAGCTCGCGGGTGAGGGTCTAGCTACCGTGCCAAAGAAGCTTAAACAGTGGGAGGAGAGCTATACTGAGTTGTTGGAAGAGTTGAGGCTTGCGCAGGACTATGCTAGGGAGAACAGGAAGGGGATCTTTGAGTATGGTGATTTGACTGAGGATGACTAAGCGGTGGCTTCAGCTGGGAGAGTTATAGAGAAGGTGATTCGCTTTGCGCTTTTGATGTGCTGCTCTTGAGCTGATGCTCACGAGTAAAGTTTTTTTGGTTTTTTGTGGTATTGCATGGGAGGTTTCACATTTGCACCAGAGACATTAAGCGGAAGCGATTTAGCTTGGCGTTCTTGTGCTAGCTTGTATGATAGTTCGCAATGATAATACTAAAGACAAATGTCTTCATGGTATGATTACGTGTACTCGACGATAATAGTTACGTACTTTAGCATATCTCCTCACTGTTGGCTGCTGCGAGAGTAGCCTCAGAGTAATCACAGGTCTTAAATACATTGAACATCATCCGCCATATAACAAAGAAGTTGACCATTCTGGACATTTGCAATTTTCTCGGCCGCTCTCGAATTTCAGTACTTGCTTTCTGCTGCAATCTAATCTTAACAAAGAACTACCATGATCCTGCCGTACGCTTTGAACTTGGAAAATGCCATTTGAGCTTGCTGTCGGGGGGCTGAAGTTAAAAATTTCGCCCAGCAATGGCAAGGACGCCGCGGCCGCTTTCTTGCCATTCTCGTTGACTTCATCGCTATGTGGTTAACTTACAATACACAGAAACTTTACAAATCATGTTGGCTATATTGCTTGAACAACATGTTCATATGTGGGAACTGAAATATTGAAATACAAAAAAGCCTTACCTAGCCTGGCAATATCTCTGATACTAACACCGAGCTTCAGTTCATAGTAGGCGAGCAGCCGCAGGGCCGCGCGAGCCTGCCACCTAAACAAATTAATGCTTTTTGAATTAGAGTTAAGATAAATGTAAAATGTAATAAGAATTTGATATAGCTACCAGTTTTATCTTTTACTTCTACTAAACGAGTTTGCCACCAATCACGGTTTAGCGCAAATTAAGGCCGCTAGCCGATCTTGTAGTAAGGCAATCAATTTCATCTTCAAATTTCTATATTTGCCATATGAAACTACTGTCTAAAGCAAAGCACATATCCGTCAACTTAAACGCCATCACACCCATCAGAAACAACGCCAGCAAAATGCTTCTCAAAACGCCAGGCATACCATTCTACCCCTATCGAACTTTCTTCCACCGTTATCGCTGCTCATAACCTCGATGTTAGACTCGGGGGCCTTAGCCAGGCATAACATATCCCCCGCCAGCCCCTGTCGCCTCCAACTTATCCACCACCATACCAAGGTACCCCAACTCTGCAACCCCCTTCCACAACTTCTTCCTCAGACTCCAATCCGGATCAATGACATGTCCTCCCCTTCTGTTATATCCACCATAACCACCTCCGCCATACCCACCATAACCACCATACTCCCCACCATAACCACTATTGCCACCCATCCCAAAGGCGTACCACGAGTTTCTAGGGATGAGGCTGTTGAGCTTGATGATGGTCTCCCACTCGCTGATAAGAATGTAGAGGAGGTAGGCGAGGTAGGGGAGGAAGAAGTAGAAGAAGGCCATGAGAAGGTTGGTGAAGAGGTGGGGACGGCGGAATGTGAGTTGGGTGCTGATGACAATTTGTGGTGGAAGGGCGGGTGTCGGAAGGGAGAGGAAGTCTGCATTCTCTGACAACGGATCAGTGGCTGGTGATGGGCCAACTGTAGATGCGGCCGGAGTAATTAGTGCCTTGTCTTTGCCTTTTGTGTCCGTCGAAGAGAAGTTGGTAGTGAATGCCGGAGCAGGAAGGGAGGACGAGACAAGACGTGACAAGGCATGTTTCCTATCATACTCGTCGGTTCCTAGGCTCTTCAACGCCTGCTTTCTCTTCTCCGCATCGTCCTCGTTTTTGAACGTCTCCACGATCTCGTATGTGCGGCCTGTAAGCGGCTGATAGATCAACACATATGCCATCCAATCTGGAAGGTGCTTGCCCAGGAATAGTGTCTGCCTAGGAAAGTACTGATGGCAGAGCGAGATGAAGCACATATAAAGGTCGATATAGACATATGCAATCGTGAAGAGGGGATGGCGGGGTGAATAGACCGTGCGATCGATGTACTGCGTCTCACCAGGAATTTCGACGATCTTCTCGACCTCCTTATCTTGGTACACGATCTTCTCGATTGGAACCTCGACTTTGACGACCTTCTCGACAGGAATCTCAACTGGGACTTCGACTCGAACTTCGACTGAGCGGTATTTGTAAACGATCTTCTCTTTGACGACCTCAACCGGCCTGTCCACGTACCGGATCTCATGGTTTGCTTTAGGACGACCTTCCTCTTGATAAAGTCTCGAAGACGGCTTAGGCGAATCGTCCTCGTCGTCATCGAGCGAGAGTTGGTCAATACGGCTGCTCTTTCTCTGTGTGGGCGTCAAACCACTGAAACTGCTTTGGGAAGAGCTACCTGGACGTAATCTGTTTGGTGTAATGCCATCGTAAGAGATTGGTGGTCTGCTTGGTGAGTCGGTGCCGTACTTGGGATTGTTCGGGAGCTGCTTTTCGATCTGGGCTTTGATGGCATTGCGGAGGGAGTGCTTCATTTCCTCGGAGTCTGACTGAGTGGGTGGCTGGGCGGTCGTTGGGGTGACAGGGAAAGCAGGGGTCTGTGGCGTTGTGCCTCTAACCTGCTCCCTCTCGAATGAGGCAGCGAGTTCCTTGAACATGTTCTTGTACCTGTTCTTGCGCTCTGGATGCCCTGGCGGATAATCCAAAGAACCCATCATCTTGTCGCCCATCAACCTCTCCAAAAACTCCAAATCCGGCTTAAGCATCTCATACGCCTCGACGCCCTCCTGAAACCTCTTACTCGTCGCCTGTTCCTGCGCATAACTTAGCGCAAGCGTCTTATTCTCAACGACCAACCTCCCATTCTGATCTTTCAACTCATTAACCTCCGCATTCCTTTCATCTAGCATCAGATCCAGAGCCTTAATTTCCATCTCCTTATCATCAACCTTACTATCCTTATCCTCCTTCAGCCTCCCCAGTCCCCTCTTTAGGTTGTCCACGTCGCGTTCCAACCTCTCACTCCTCTCAACCGCCTTCTTCGCTGCGCCCTCTCTCTCCCTAATCTCGCGTTTGGCCTCCATCTCCAACCGGTTAAATTTTTCCTTCAGCTCGCGATTCTCCTGCTCCAACATCTGAGCCTTCTTTTGCGCCTCGTACGCATCCTCATCTAGCGCCTCGTAGGCCTTTTTTAGACGATCGTACTTCGCCTGACGCTCCTCAAGTTTTTCATTCTTGAGACGGAGTTCTTCGGCTTGGGCAGTGTAGCGCTGGTGGTTTTTCGTGAGTGCCTCGCTGAGTTGTTTGATTTGTTCTTTGAGCTGGCGGTTTTCATTGCCGCCAAAGTCTTCGTAGCCTGATTGTCTGGACGACATGTTGTCGTCAGTTTGGATTGGTGAGGCTGGTTGTGTTCGTAGTTATTGAAAGGTATCGCGGGAACTTTATCTTCGCTGGCAGTGGCTTGTTGCGGCTGCGCGCTGTGGTTCTTCTGGTGGCCGTTTCTTGTGATCCAAGGCCCCTGTAAATATACCACGAGAGGCAGGCCGACCTGGTTGTGAATGCGATGTTGATTGCCGCTGTCACAAAAGCTCGATCGTATCGCACAGCAACATATAGTGGTCTCCTCCACCGAGTCGGTCGGTGGTTGTATTGCGAAGTCGTGACCGTGAAGTGTTGCTTCTGTCAATCCGTCGCTCAATCGCGAAACTTCTAAATGAGAAAATGTTTCGTGGCAATCGTGGAAGAGATGTGAACCATCAATAATTGATCAACCTTTGGTGCGAAATTGTCTTTGTTGAAAGTGCTGGATTCGGATATTCGTGGAGTCTTTGTAGTGTGGCCGAATGCGATAGTCGAATGCCGTTGTTCTTTGAGGTGAGGTTGTGGATGTTGTGCTGTGCCATCCGTTATGGCAAAGTCGAGACAAAGAGGTTGCCTACTGCTCAGTCATTCGTCCTTGAAGGATCAAACAGCTCGCCGATGATTGCAGCAAAATCCCACGAACTACACGAATTCGAACTGTATAAGTCTTTTTAGCAGCAACATGCCTAGTTTGTGCCATGTAAATCTATCGATAAGACGCCAAATCTAACCTTCATGACTAAATCAAGCGCCGACAAATGCCACAAGAGAGCGTCTGAACGGCAACAATACCACCGATTGCAGCATCATCACCGCTCTAAACCACAGTTAACCAGTTGAAGTTGAAAGGATAAATATTATTGAATCATCCCCCAAAGTCACATGAATCCCCCGATCCTTTCTAACCCAATCCTAAGCGCCGCAAACAATTACAAACGCCAGGAAAGCCTCTACCTACAAAAATATCGCTAAATCGCTGAAAATTTTGAATGTTGAAAGCACAATGATACGCTTCGCTTCGCCCCATGAACGCCATCAGAACCCGTCACCCTTCTCATTAAATCCTCCTTCTCTCGCACCAATTAATCCCTTCTAGCGGTCACAACCCCATTAACCTTCTCGAAGCCATTCATATCCACCATCGGGAACCTAGCCTTAAGCTCCAAATCATCCAAAGGCATATGACTCCTAATGTACTTCTCCCTCCCATCATCGTGCTCCGCAGGATTATAATCCCAGCTCGTCCACTTGCCCTGCTTCAGTGCGTTCCATACAAGTCGTCTCTGTCTCTGGCTCTTCCTCGCTGCTTTGGTGATGGCGTCCATGTCCCACTTGGCCTTTGCCTCAGCACGGAAGCCTTTGAGCATCTCGTCGATGGTCTCTTGAGTGTGGGCTTTCGAGAAGACGTTATCGTCTGCGAGGTTCACGAGCTCGTTTGGATCATTGGCGAGGTCGAAAAGTTGATTTGGGTCGGCGGGACAGGTAATGTATTTCCAGCTTCCGCGCTTAATCATCATGAGTGGTGCGACCGTACCTTCTCCACAGTACTCAGCATAGGTTGTATCAATGGCCGTGTTCTCTTCTTCGCCTCGCAAAAATGGGAACAAGGAATGACCATCGATCTCCAAGCCTTCCTCCTCTGACATGCGTCCACCTGCAAGATCGACCAGGGTTGGCAGGATATCCAAAGTCGATACATTCTGCCGAATATGGCGAGGTGCAAACTGCTTTGGATAATGGACAAGAAGCGGAACGCGGACAGAAGCCTCAAAATATGACATCTTGTACCAAAGTCCTCTCTCGCCAAGCATGTCTCCGTGGTCACCGCTAAAAACAATGATTGTTTTATCATCGAGCTTGCAGTCCTTCAAGACCTTGAGCAGGCGTCCAATGCAGTTGTCGACGTAGCTGACTGCGCCATAGTAAGCGCGGCGAGCACGCCTAACCTGCTTCTCCGAGAGGTTGAGGTTCCAGAGGTCGCAGACCTTCATGAGGCGCTTGCTGTGTGGATCTTGCTCTTCCTGTGGTATGGACACGATTGGCATATCAATTTCAACGTCCTCATACATGTCCCAGTACTCGTCCTCGATTATGTATGGGTCATGTGGGTGCGTTAGAGAAACCTAAGTTTTACTTAATTAGCAACTGCTCCTCGAAAAAAATTCGTGAAGAGGACTCAAACTTACAGTCAAGCAAAACGGCCTCTTTTGCTCTTCCTGCCTAACATGATCATACAAGAACTGCTTGCTCTTATAAATAACCTCCTCATCATAATCCAACTGATTACTTCGCACACACGGACCAGCCTGCAAGATAGAACTCGCATTATGGTACCACTCCAGCCTCCTGTCCGGCTCATCCCAATTCACAACCCATCCATAGTCTCCCGGGTATATATCACTGGTCAAGCGCTTCTCGTATCCATGCAACTGCTCGCCAATGAAGTGCATCTTGCCCGCCAGCACAGTCTCATAGCCATTCGAGCGCATGTAGTGCGCGTACGTAGGAATGTCCGATCCAACACTGTTTGCATTATCGAAGGCACCGATCTTTGTTGGGAGCTGGCCGGTGACCATGGACATGCGGGACGGTGCGCAGAGGGGAGATGGGCAGTATGCTTGGTCGAAGACGACACCGCTTTCTGCTAATCGGTCGAGGTTTGGGGTTTTGATCTTGGACTTTGGGTTGTGCATCTTCAGAAGAGGGGCGGCGAGTTGGTCTGCCATGATGTAGAGGATGTTTGGCTTTGAGCCTGATGGTAGTTGGGCGCCGGTGGCTCTAGCTGCCTCTGTTGCTTGCATGGTGGTCTGAGGGAAAGGTGAGGCTGGAACTGAGTTCAAGTCTGGGGCCATCTTGGAGGCTTTCAGGCACGGCCGCCTTCTATTATTGCGAGGAAGGGACGAAAGTTGATGAGGTTGCTCTAGCGTATATTGTAAAATAACATGCCACGAAGCCGTTAATGATATTATGGTATAGTGAGATGCGTTATAATATTGGTTGGATCTATCGCCAATAGTATAGTAGATAACTTCGATATGTGTAAGAGATTTGAGAAAGGAGGAAAGAAAGTAGAAGAGAGAAATATAGAGTAGAGGTACAGGTGGAGGCAGCTAGCTCAGCGGAAGGTCGAGTCTAGAACCGTCTTTCTTTCCGCGTGAGCGATATCGTCTCCGCGAATTGGGAAAGGAGGGAAGAGCGGTCTGTACAGATTACTTATGCGCTCTTTCTGTGCTTCACCATGAACTTAACATGGTGTTGCATTTTTATCTCATTCCTTGCGTCATCGTCTCTGTGAAGGGCGTAATAAACTTACTGAGTTGAAGTCCTTGGCGCCGGTGATCTCTATCGCCAAAGCGCATAGGCTGATCCCGAGCAAAGGGGTCGTCGATGCCACCTCCGGCACCATCACGACATAAACGCTCCTGTTTGCACAATTTCGAGGAGATCTCCATTAGCGCTATCGCTTCGTGGAGGTACGAATACCAAGCTTTTGGGACAGCACTTGGCAGGGTTATCCGCTAGCCGCAGCCAACCACCTCGCTCCGACAAAGTGACACTGGCGATCCGACCTTTTTGTTTGCTCATACTCGCAGAGTAGTCCCCGCTGCGTTAAGCCGCTTTTGCCAACATGCCAGATTTTGGAGACATGCAGGACGGTGAAACAGCGTTATTCATTTTTGTGAGATTCGAGGGGACGACATGTGCTTGTGGATGGACCATTGCGCGATATTTGTGTTATATGAGGAGTTGAGTACAACAGTACAACAGTACAAGAAATATTCGTAATGATGCAAGAAACACGTATCCATCCATCTCCACCCGGCCCTCAACGCAGTTATTACCACTTGCACTCAACAATTTGCAGCAGAAGATGAGCTTGCACTGAAATGGCTTCCATGTTAGTGTTCGCGAGGACGAGCCTCGTATATTATACCTGCTTCTAGCTCATACAAAGTTATTGAAAGCATCAGTAAGTTTGGGACGAGACCTCAAGGTTACGCCCATGTGCCATGCAAACATTTCCAGCTCCACCCATGCGCCCGGGCCGAGATATTGTACAGGGTGTCTGGATCTCACATCGGACCATCCAGTGGGGTAATAAGCGGTAGTCCGGCTGCTCTAGACAAACAGCGTACATATAAATGTAGTGCATGGTTTTCTCCTTCATAGTAGCAGTTACATGCAAAAGTTGAAGCCAATCCTCCCATACACATCTTTATTTTGCTACCTGAGGTATCCATATTTCTCTTCCTTCATAATACCGCCATAGTGCCTCTTCTAGCACATCTACTCTCCAAAAGCTGTGGTCACCCTCGCAGCCGCCTCTCTTCATGTCCCTGCTGGTCGTGTATGTTTTGTTGCTGTGATAAGAGTGGAATGGTGCATGATCTCGTCGTCAACTTATTTACATGAATGTCGTTACCCATACCTTCAATTCCCCATACTGTTCCCCATAGCTCCTTGTATGCAATGCTTTCAATGACCAACTCCATAAGAAAATGCAACGTCTGTTAATAAAGAGTAAGAAAATAGGTGCCCGGCACTGCTCACGGAAAGTGCAACAGACACCAGCATTATCAGCTCCCTAATGCCTCCGATCTCCCAGCGCCACCTTGAACGGCACTCGACTTCGACGTGTGACTACCAAGCTGAGCAGGAGTAAATAGCGGGGGCATGGGTGTAGGAGGTCTATCATCGTTGATGTACTCTTCCTCCTCGTCTTCGACGTCCTCGTAATAGGGCTCGTTGGGATCAGTGTATGCGTCGTTTCTTGTGGCCGCAGAGCCTTGGCGGGGGCGTGTCTGGTCGTGGCAAGTCGCCGCATTTGTGGTCGTCGCTGTTTTCGTAGCTGCACTCGCTTTTGGATTTCTCTTGCTCTTTCGTCCCTTCATCTTAGCTTTTTCTAAAAGACGGCGGCGCTCTGCCTCTTGCTTACGGATGCGTCTATCTTTCATCTCATATTGACGAATCAATGCCATCGGAGGCGTCCCGAATATGCTTTCGTACTCACAGAACTCGCAGATCCACTGGTCTTCCGGCGATGGAGGATGACGGAGGTTTTCCAGTTGTTGCTGCTCACGGCGTTGGCGCGCGGCAATCAAATACTCTCTCCCAGTTTGTCTGCGATTTTTCTTCGGTGCGGATGGTTTGCCATTCGGTTTCGGTGTCTGCTGGCTAGAGCTCGATTCTCTACGGCGCTGAAGGAGGTCGATCACGTTGACCTTTGGAACCGTTTGTATGTCTTGAGTTTCTCGAGCAGGCCTGCTGAGTGGCTGGCCCATGCCTTGTGTAGACGGTAGTGGTCTTGCTGGCCAAGGGACGCTGCCTGGCACTTGAGAGTCGCAGGTGAAGGTAAACTGTGCAGCTGCTGGGTTGGAATTGCGAGAAGCTACGGCCTCTAATAAACTTCGATTGTCTCCAGGTTTCCGGTGCTTCTTGTCATAGTTTTCGGCATTGGAAATCGCTGCTGAGATAATTCCTGGCTGTTGAGCTGAAATGATATGTTAGTAACTGGTTGGTCCTAGCAGATAAAAATGCAAGAAGTGACAGTGGAGCGTGGTATCTGACGATGGCGCTTGCCCAGGCTTTTAAAAACTAGCGCCACTTGGCTGGCCCTTCCAAACGTCCATGAATGAGCCACCGCCTTTCTATCTGAAACGGCTTGTACGTGGCAAGAGCGCAGATCTATCATTCTACCGCGTCAACAGAAAGTACTGACCTGCTCTATTTCCATCGCCTTCCCGCAACAGGGACTCATTTGGCGGCGTGGATATACCCAGCGATGCCAAATCATTCTGAAGCAATATGCCATTTGATATAGCGTCACCCGGAGTTGGTATTTTCCGCTTTTTCTTGTTGTTCGTGTTCTCGAAAGAGTCGTAGCCATCGACAGAAGACGTAGTTGAGGCCGGAGGTGCTGGCTTATTGTGCTTCGTCTCGGGTTTTTGAACGTAGCGATACGACCTCCCGGAGGCGTCTGGCGAATGGCGTGAGTATCTACTGCGGTATGCGAGCTCTGTGTAGTCCTCGTCGCTATCCACATCCTTGACATTGCGGCGTGAAATGTAGTTGTGCTCGATCTCGTCTTGGCGGGCACGATCGATTGGGTGCTGCCTCTGTGGCCTGTCTTCCTCCTGTGCGGTGGTAAACGGATAAAAGAACGTCGGCTTGATCATCGAAGTGAGAGGTGGGTAGACGATCTTCCCGGCAGCTTCTGGAGACAACCGCTCTCGCAATCGGCGTCTTGGGAGAGGCCGGATGGGACGTCCTGGGTAGTCTTGGGCAGTATCTGAAGACATATCTCTGGTATGGCGGCCTGTCCTCGCATTGCTTGTCAGCCAACGATAGCCTTTCACAAGAAGTAGCATAACGAAGAAAGGTAAAAGAAATTCCCTCATGGCTATGGATATAGGTGTAGAGAAATTCGATCCGAGGCGTCGTGGGATTTCGGGTAAGGACGTCCAAGTAGGCAAACAGCGGAAGGAGCACTCTTACCCATAACCGTTGCGGCCATCAGAAACTTGCCAGCTGCTCTGACTGGAAACGTATTGGGCGACCAGCGCGATAGCGACTTTATAGCATCGAAGGAGACAAATATATGATCCTTTGGTTTATGCGGAGGTATTGCCCCTTTAGCTTCGATTTACTATAATGACTAACATATCAGCAGTGCTCAGCAATAGGCGTTTAGCCCTCCGGCAGCTCATATATCTGAGGGGTATATCGCTCCAAGACCGCAATCGCCGTCGCCAATCAGTTTATGGCATCATCGACAATTCCTTACAATTTATAAGCCAACGCACAAGCCAGCTGATGGCATTTATCGCGTTCTTTTGTGTGAAAGCGAGTTTCGACGAGCTGGCCCAAGAAAAGACGCTTGCAAGTAGCAAAGTCCAAGTAAAGGGAAGATCAGTGATCGTCAACAAACGTCGGTTTGGCTGACCTGGTGGATTTATCTGTCAAGAGCACACATGAGGACCTGAACGTTACAGCTCATTGCGCTAGACCACTTCGGGGACCCGGTACCTCCATAATGCCGGCGCCGTGTTTTTCAGGCATGACGCTGCATGGGTACAGTGCTGTTCGCCCCGGGCCCCGCGAGACGAGAGGCACAGAAGGTGTAGCAGCACTTTCCACCAAGTCTTTCATTGAGCAAGCCATGATCCCGTCCGCTGTCGACATACTCTTAAAGCGTCTGCGTTATACTCATACAATCTCTTTCTAACCCCGTGCAATCAATTCACCAAATACGAATACCCTCTAATTCCCCGTCTGCTTCCGTTATCCCTTCCGCGCGACTCGAAGAAGCTATTGCTGCTCGACGGGAGCGACCCTGAGCAGCTCAATCGCGAGTCACAACCACACGATAGGGCAGGCAGGACAACTTTATGACGTTCTGAGGCAGCTACGAGGAATCAGTCACTTGTCAATTCATCTGTCCCAGAGAAAACAATGGCAGGAACCTCTCCTCGGCGCTCCATCCGCTCTCGACACTCTAACCCACAAAACTTCACACCACAACACTCGTCGACATCGTCAAGCACATCTGGTCGCGGCGAAAGATATACACGAACATCTGCGAAAGCCGAATCACCGCGCAAGCGCATATCTGACGAATCTCTGTCGTCGGAGCCACTAGACGACAATCTTGAAGACTCACTCTCGACGCGCCGGATGAGGCGTGGTCAGGTCGAAGGACAGGAAAAGCTTGCCGACGAGAAAGACTCCGACATGGCGAACGGCATCGGTGAACCGGTTGGCGAAGACGACGAGGCTGTTCGCTGTATTTGTGGACAGGACGAATACCCCGGGCCTCCTCAGATTAGCGAGGAAGACAGCAAGAAGGGCCTTAAGGACGGCGCGGAGCCAGATCTACTCGCGCCGGAGGATTACACGGAAGATCTTGCTGGGTTCTTTTTGCAATGCGATATTTGTAAAGTCTGGCAACATGGTGGATGTGTTGGGATAAAAAACGAGGACATGAGTCCCGACGAATACTTCTGCGAGCTCTGTCGCAGAGATCTCCACAACATATACACAGCTTCAAATGGGTAAGTCTAGTTCCATTGAGCTCGAAGACTTGACACCGCTCTGCTACATCAGCGACAATTAGTCCTCATCGAAGTGAGAATCTGGCGAGTGTGCTTCAATCTCGTCCTTCGAGTTCCCGATCGTAGCATGAAGTCCACAACATAAACTAACCGATTTGTTCTCAGACAAAAATACTCCCACTACCTTCCATTATATAAGGACCTTTCGCGAAGCACAAGCCGTGCGGCTTCGTTCTCGAAGGATGGCTCCAGAGAGCCTCGCAGCAGCAGCAAAAACCCTCGACCAACATCAAGTGCCAGCGCTGCGCAAGCTGCCAATGCGAAGAGACGGTCAACAATGAACAGCCGCGATGCTGCATATGATGAAGAAGAACATTTGCGCCGTGCCATTGAAGCAAGCAAAGGCGAGAAGACCGAGAGCACAGACGGTGGTACACGCCGCACGAAGCGTGGCAGGAGCGACAGTGAAGAGTATGTTCGATCATGCCGCAAAGTGAGAATACTATCATATCGGACAGATGCTGACTTGAGCATAGAAAACCCGAGCCTTCTAAGCGACAACGAACACTTTCCCGCTCGCCATCACCGCACAAGGGGAAGAAGTTCATCGAGGCAGACGACTCGGACAATGAGAATAACGATCCCCACCGTAGCGCGAAGAAGATACGAGGTGCTGCTGCGCGCAACCACCGAGAGAAGGAGCTGCGCGAAGAGCGCGAAAAGACGCGGCTGGAGGCAGCCAATAAGCGGAAAGGTCGTGCTGAGCGGAGGAGGGTAGACGGTATTTTGAACCCTTCTAATTCTCCTTTCGATGCTGTCATTTCTTTACAACGAGGGAATGCTAACTGGTGCTCGTAGACTCTGATAGCCATGAAACAACAATAATCCCGATACCACGAGCCACGATCGAGAAGCAGGGCACATTGTCAGAGGAGAAGGGGGCCCAGACACCTACACAAGAGAGTCCTGCAAATTCACCACCACCGAAGGAGAAACCAGAGAAAGTCAAGAAAGGTGGAAGGCCGCCGCATCCACGAAAAGGGAAAGCAGGAAAGAACCAATACACCACAAATCGCGACAATGACCGCAGTCCACACCGTAGCATAAGTCGCGACGTGACCTCGCGCGATGAAACAGAGGCGAACGGGAGGACGAGCCATAGTCGGTTGGCGAAGAATGCGCATGATGATAGTGCGAAGGAGGGCCCGGGTCGTGGCAGGCCTGGTACAGGACATGGCGCTAAGAAGGAGCATCGTGTCAGCATGCTGGATATGAGGCGGAGGGTTGCGGGAATGCTGGAGTTTATCTCGCGGACGCAGCTGGAGATGGCGGAACTTGGCGAAATGTCGACACCCGACGTCCCGACGCCGAAGGATACTGGCAGGGACGAGGCGATGAAGGGCGTTTTGGCGGCGATGAACTCGATGCTACAAGATGCGAATGCTGCGTCGAATGCGGATCAAAGCACTCCCAAAGAGACAAATGGCGACGGAACGGGCAAGCTTACGGTCAACAGGAGTGCAAACTTCATAGAGCTTAGCCTCTTGGAGATGATGGATGTACTGACCGGGGAGCTGGTTAAATGGCAGAAGGCGTACACATGACTGACGGCCGTCAACCACTCTTCCGAGATTGGTCGACCAACTACACCAACCTCCGTCATGACCTTCGCATGATCAAAGAGAAGGGTTAAAAGACTGCCAAAGGCAGCGTCTTCGAATCCCTCAAAGCCAGCGTTTCTAGAAGAAGAATCGCGGAAAGAGAAAGGAGGCGCAGAGTAGTCATAAGATACATTATAGAGGGAGAAGGGAGAGGGAGTTACAGGTGCAACCTTTGGAGCGGGGGATTTCTCATTTGGCGCAAGGTATAAAGGCGAGGTGTAAGGTGGGAACAGACAGGCTACGCTTATACGAGATGGATATGGTGGAGATACCCAGAGGAAGTACCCAGCTCTTTGCTTTGCCATATTATCATAGGAGACACACTTTGCCAGTGTAGGATGAATGAGGAATAGAGTGCAATGAACAACTATTAGTGGTTGAGGGCGAGTCTTAAGCGGAAGTAATATCCAAAACGTGCACAGCGACTCAAACGAGCCAAGCCTCAACGAATCGAAGTGGAACAGCCGGCGGCCGCCGGCAGGGTCAACCATGAGAAGTGGCAGGGCCACGTGAGGATGCTGACATACCGGCTGTAAGATCCGGGCAGACGAGGTGCGAGTTTGCTACACTGCAAGTGTATTTCGCACTCTCTCGCGTTCATTTGGAATGCCATAGTGCATCATTGCCTCATTGCATCTAAGATGAGACTCTGTTGATCGAGGACAGTTTATCACGATAAGGCTCCCGCGTAGAAGCTCCAAGAGCTCGAAAGACTTCAAGGTCCATATTTAGCCTGAAAGGTGTGGTTCCTGACAAGTGGTCCCTACCTGCTGAACTTTGATAGATTGGGACCTGGACCCGGGCTCCTTATAAATATTGGTTACCAAGATAGCGCGTCATTAGCTGACATAACGAGTCATTAAAGAGGCTAATAAGGTGACTTGTAAAGAGACATAAAGTGGATTGATCCTGACATGAACATGGACTGCTCGCAAAAATTCTGGCCTCTGTCATCAAATACTTGGGCGAAGTTGGGTCGCCCCTCCGCTGTTCCATCGTCATTTGTCCTGAGTGATGCAACCAAAAGTGGGACCAATAAGCTGCCCCGCGCTAAGTGACCGATTGCGCCGTCACTCGTCAGACCAGAAAGCATATGAACCTCTTCTGTCCCTCGATCTTCTCTTATAAAACATCCAAACCATACACACAATTAGGCTCACTTCATCTTACTTCGCCTCACACCACGAAGAAAGTAAACAAGAACTCTTTAACATACCTACAACAAATTACAGCTACAATGTCGAACTCTCTTGAGCAGCTCAAGGCCACTGGCACCGTGAGTAATCCCCTCGTTGGCGGGGTCGGGAGCTCAACAATTTGTTTGAGCACTCATCCGAAACGCCATTAAGGTCAAACAGGTTTACTAACAGATTCAACAGGTTGTCGTGTCTGACTCTGGTGACTTTGCATCCATCGCCAAGTATAAGCCACAAGACGCCACCACCAACCCATCCCTCATCCTCGCCGCCTCCAAGAAGGAGGAGTACGCTCCACTCGTTGATGTCGCCATCAAGTACGGCAAGGAGCACGGCGGATCCATCGATGACCAGGTCGATGCCGCTCTCGACCGCCTTCTCGTTGAGTTCGGTAAGGAGATTCTCAAGATCGTCCCAGGCAAGGTCTCCACTGAGGTCGACGCCCGCTTCTCCTTCGACACCAAGGGATCTGTGGACAAGGCTCTCCACATCATCGAGCTCTACAAGTCCGTCGGCATCTCCAAGGACCGTGTCCTGATCAAGATCGCCTCCACGTGGGAGGGTATCCAAGCCGCGCGCATCCTGCAGAAGGAGCACGGCATCAACTGCAACCTGACCCTGATGTTCTCTCCGGTCCAGGCCATCGCCGCCGCTGAGGGCAACACCTTCCTCATCTCCCCATTCGTCGGTCGCATTCTTGATTGGTACAAGGCCTCCACCAAGAAGGAGTACACCAAGGAGCAGGACCCAGGTGTTGCGTCCGTCAAGGCCATCTTTAACTACTACAAGAAGTTTGGTCACAAGACCATTGTTATGGGCGCCTCTTTCCGTTCCGTCGGCGAGATCACTGAACTCGCTGGCTGCGATTACCTCACCATCGCACCAAACCTTCTTGAGGAGCTGCAGAACTCCCAGGACGCAGTTCCAAAGAAGCTTGAGGCTGAGTCGGCTCACAAGGCTGACATCAAGCAGAAGAGCTACATCAATGATGAGTCGCTCTTCCGCTTCGATTTCAACGAGGACCAAATGGCGGTAGAGAAGCTTCGTGAGGGTATCTCCAAGTTCGCTGCTGATGCCGAGGCTCTTAAGGAGATTGTCAAGAAGAAGATTAGCTCTGCTTAAATTTTTGGCTAGCGTGATTTGTAATTAATGACTGATGAATACCCAAAAATGGATAGGTTGGGTTTGCCTAGTAAATAGCGAAATAAAATGATGCTTTTGCTGCTGTAAACAACCATCTCAGTGACTTGGTGAAAGTAAGCTGTGATTGTACTCGCACTCCACCGATTCAGGCTACATTTCCCAGTTGGACGCCTAAAGTTTACCTATGGACTTGAGTTGGCAATATTTTCAGCTTATGGTCATATTGTCGTAACGACAAACTAGCTGACAGGAAAGGGGTTTCACAGCCACCAAATTAAAGAAGGAAGGTGCTTGTATGTAAAGAACCTGTCTCATCTTACGTCCGCAATGCTAACGCCGTCTCTTCGGCATTATTTTTCCGTGCCAGCGCTGACTCGAGCTCCAGATCAAGGACTCTTCTGTCTCAGACAGGGTACTCGAAAAGTTATTCAAACTCACTCAACTCAGCGCTCGACCGGACCGAGTTTGAATATGTATTCAGCGAGTTTGAGTTTGGGTGCCAAATTGTGTACACGGGTCTGGTTTTAAGTTGAGTACCTGAATGCAAGGTTGTATTCAACCCAAACCCAGACCGAATGATTCGAATACATTGGTTGAGTTCAGTGGGTAGGATTGTTGTGTACCAAAAGTATCACAAAGAGGTGCTAGGTCTAAGGAGCGGTGTAGTTTGAAGATCAAGAGACGTTCGTGAAAGACGTAATCAGCAGACTTATTGTGGTGCGTTGTTACGGCTTGCCGTGGAACGGCGCCGAGGGTGGCAGTCACCGCCGCAACCGCAAACGTAGTAATGCAGGCGGGTGGCAGATCTTGTAAGTGTCCGCTTTTATGAAGCCCATGATTATCGGCTATGCGTTAGAGCTTGTGCTCCCTCTATTTAGCCTGAGCTTTAGGTCACAGCTCTCTTTTGCAGCAGCCGTCCTCGGTTATTGATGAGCACTGCGAAGGCCGTGGATTTGGTCGAGCACGTATACTCCATGACCTCAAGTTTTGTCAGACATTGTTCTAGCGCCATCAGGATTCGGTGCTGCGTGTGTAGTGCTATGCGTACTACCATTGATGCTGGCACAGATTGAATGGCTTAGTCCCCTGCGTTAAAGTGCTACGTGACATCACGACTGGACTTGCTGAAGACAAGGTGGAAGCAACTAAAAAATGCGATTGGTTTGGTGTCAGCTAAGGGTCACAGGCGATATGGTGGAACTGGGAGGGGGGTTAATAGAAAAATGCTCAAGGGGGTAGAAATCCAGAATGAGGGTTATGAGGTACAAGAAGAAAAGAGAGATTGATGATTGCCGAAATGGGCTACGATGGTCGTACTATTGAGATTTATACTTGGCTATTCAGATGTGAAATAGCCGTTAGGCGGTAGTGAAGCACAAAAGTGGTGGTTTTTAATTGGCCGAATCTTCTACATGGTAATGATGATGAGGCGTCCTCAACAGTGCTGACATCGAAAGAAGAAGGAAATCCGATTGCTCAAATCCTCGTACGAGTACATTGTCCTTTCCCTTTCCGCTCAACCCTCTGGCCTTCTTATATGCAGACTCTCTCGATTCCTGTAATGTAGAGCGTACAACGAAGAGCTATGCAGCAAAAATCAGAAAAAGACCTGTGAGAGAAGTATAGCGCTAACCCTGGCTTGTGCTATTTCCTTCTCGTGCACTTTGAAGCAATGAATCCGACACAAACAGCCCTCGGCAAACGATAAAACAAACAAGATAACAGCGATGCAGAAATGACAGAACAAAGTCAACTAGCTAGGAAATTCTCAAAATAAACTCCCGTAGTGGCGAAACCAGCTAATCTTTTGTGAGCCCAGCCCAAAATGACTTCCCCTAGAATCGAAATCAATGAGATTCTAACGCCGCGCCATGGACCTCTCATGTGGGTAATCCTCTCTGTGACGTGGTATGATGCGAAATGCTCCCAAATGCTTCCTTTTCCTCCTAGCGCTTGAGAAAGTGCCAATCCTCTCGAAAATTCCTCACACCCATGCCAAGGCCAGCTGTGTAGGCGTGGGAAGTGACGATAGATCGCCCTGAAACTGTAGACCGAACGCCTTCGGATTGCTGTAGCTCGATGTAGGTTATTCCGAGTAGGCTGTTGCTGTTATCCTTGATGTCGATGCTCCTCGCAACTTCTCATGCTCCTAACGCCTTTGATACTCCATCTTTCTCCTTTACCACCACCCTCACTGACTACTCGAGAGAATACTCTAGTCCTATGCCGCAGGACCAGATGGTTCCCTCGAGTAGTCGTTCTTGCTTAGCCGTCGGCCTATGCCGCCCCAATCGCCTTCTGGCCGTACCCATACAATGTGTCTGTTGCTTAGCGACCCATCATATAAGCAGGCTGAAAACCCCCATTTGCTCCGTCCGTCGTCGCTCCGTTCATAATTCCATTCATCTGACCCATCTGGCCTCCATACTGTCCACTCCACCCATTACCGTATCCATTACTGCCACTATTTCCGCCACCATAACCATTCCCATAGCCGCTGCCATAACCACCAGCCGCCAACGGATTCGCAACACTTCCGTACTGCACCCTACTAGGGCCCATTCCCAGTCCCGGCGGCGCCGCGAGGCCCGGCGGTGGGCCGTTGGCATTATATTGACTTCCACCACGACCATACCCACTCATCCCTCCTCCTCCTTGACTCGGTCCGTTACCATAACCCCCTCCGCCTGCACCACCACCCCCTCTCACCCCCAGGGGATTCTTACTAAAACTTAACCGAATTCCCCCCTTCACGGAATTTGACAATGGATGTCCATACAATTCATGCAACGCCTTCGTCGCAAAACTGACATCCTCGAACTCGACAAAACACATTGGTCCATTCTGTTTCGTCCTAAAACAGAGTCTCTTGTATCCGCGTTGTCTCGAGAATACGGTCTTAAGCTCGTCTTCGGAGGTGGAGAGGGGCAGGTTGCCAACGTAGAGAGTGTTGCAAGGGGGGTTTTGGTCTGCGGGGTTTACTGGAGGGAAAGACAAGCTATGGGCGCGGCTGAAGGGCGGTTGAAATGGTGCTTGGTTGAGGGAGGTGCTGGAGTAGGCGTTTGTGGGGGACATGGAGTTGACGGCATTCCCGTTCGTAGCGGACATGACAGAGACGGAAATATAGCCAGCTGAGCCAGGTATGAGAGTGCTGGGGCTTGTGTTCAGGCTTAAGCCTGCCATTCTAGAGATCGGCAACTGCGGCAGCGTCGCGCGCCTCGGTGCCGCTGCGGAAGCGCCGTGCTGCGCAAAATCCACTGCGTCCTTCAGCAGCTCGCCCGTCTCGTCGTCCGAGATGGATGAGTCGTTTATTAGGGCCTTGCTGCTAATCCGTGCCGTACGATTCAGATTATCGCTAAAATGGTTGCCTATTGGGTTCTGCGCGGAGAAGAGGCTGGTGTAGTGCGCATTCAAATCCGGGAGTGGTGACTCGTTGCTCGTATACGGCGAAATATTGGTCGGAGATATCCTCTCCATATCCCGAAACGTCCCATTATACCTACTCGCCTTGGGGGTCGGGGCCCCCTTTACACTACTCGCCGAACTTGTATTACTTGCCGGCGCACCACTGAAAGCGCCTTTACTCATACTAGGTCCGTCCATGTATCTGCGACTCGTCGCCGGACTGCTCGGGTACAGCTCAACAATCATCTGCGCATCATTCAGAATATTCGGCTTCCCATTCAGCATCCTCTGCGCCTCCTGCGCGCCGGCACTCGTTTTGAAATAGAGAATCGCGCTTCTGTAACCTGCATCCTCACCCTTCTCGGGAGACAGAATCTCGACATCGGTAAACTCCTTACTCCAAACCACCATGCTCCTTGCGGCATCCTCGTCCGTCTTAGCCGGGAGTTTGCGGATCAAGATCGCGGAGGATGAGGGCTGGATAGAACTAAACGCGCCAGGTTGAGAAGTGTTCTGGTCTAGCTCGCGGTCGAAAATGGTGTTCAAACTTGGTAGCGGCGAAGAGAAGGAAGCTGAGGCGCCGTTGGTGCGGTAACGTTGAGTTTGATGTTGTTGTGGAACGAAGGGCGAGGCGTCCATTATGGAGTGTCTGGTTGTCGCGTTGGCGAGGAAAGGCGACGTGCGGTTTGAGAGGGGTTGGATTTGGTTGTTGGTCGTTTTGGGACTTAAATTCCCCGAGGGTAGTGCGCTGGTGTTGTTCATGACTCTATCGTGAGTGGAGACGAGCGAGTGTGATGATCGAGAAGTGGTGACCGAGAAGTGATGTTTGCGACAAGACGCGATGCTCAGCGTTGCGCGTCTGAGTAAGCGCAAGAATCGGAAGCTCGTTGTATGCTATTTAGCATCTACTGCCCTCTGCGAATCGGAAAATAGCGCCCTTGGTAACAGCTGACGGAGGCTGATGCGATCTTCGAGTTTCAGAGTCTCGGCCGGTTGTGCGCAGTGAGTGGGCTGTCGCTCTTCGGGTACCTGAGGACAGTGACCGATGCAGTGGCCGCGCGATGAGCGACCTTATTGCCGAATGAATTCGACCTCTGCTATTCGACACGTGGTCGCGAGACGATGAGATTGAGATTGAGATTGAGATTGAGATTGAGATTAAGATGCGCAAGAGATAATGTCGCGATTTGGCTCTACGGAAATTTGTCTATGCGAAACGCGGCGGTCTCGACTATGCGGACGCGACGATGCGGACTCGACGATAAGTGCTGAACAAACTGTTACGATATCGTCGGGAATCTAGTTCTAACGTTTGCTTGTAATCTTGTATTGCGAGTTCGTGCCTCTATTTCTTGGAACGGGTGAATGTGAAGGATGGTTGGTGGTTATTGGTTATTGCTGTCTTCAGTGTACAGGTCGAAGAGATGGTCGGTAGGGGTAGAAAAGGTGATGGGTTGTGGTACTTGTGTCTGTACTGGCCAAGTCGCGCTCTGTGTCTGGGGAGCTTACAAGGCGACACGGGTTGAAGTGATGGGGCGTGTGGGGAGATAGCGGGAACTGTCTCCTTAGGCTTGACAGCTGATAGGCCCAAGCACTTCTGACAGCCTATCCACACAATGACGGAGAGAAAGACGGGGAGACTGCTATCTGCTGACAGGGCATGGAAGAGCCCACCGTAGACCTAGGATCTTACTCTGCTGCTATTGATTGCGCGACATAGGCCATACGGAGCTCAACCGCTTTCATATCTCCTGCCTTAGGTGGTGTGCGAATAGTGATCGGAGTCATCCATAGGAACACCAATCGCAATCGCTCAAACAATGGCTGCTTTGGTGCTGCTGTGCTCTCCCGTACGGAGGCAGTACCAGACTACAGTAGTAAGTACAGTAGTGTAAGTAAGTAAGTACAGTAGTGTAACTAAGTAAGTACAGTAGTGTAAGTAAGTAAGTACAGTAGTGTAAGTACAGTAGTACCATCATTAGGGTGAGATGCATGGCCGACCCACGGCCCAGGCAGTCCTCTCTTTCCACCGCCTTATGACTGCTTGGCAAGCCTTCACACCTTCACATCTCTGCCAATTCCTAGCCTACTTGTAGCCTGGCATTTCCCGCTTCCTTCGTGCACACTTCACAACAGTACCTTCGCATACCGATAAGCCAGCACTCCGTCCGTCAACTTCCAACATTCCACCCTCACATTCCGTGTCACTACATGAATCTACATGGTTCACCGTAAGAACCTCGGTGATGCAACATGTCCTCACTGATAACGATAGCCTGCCACTATCAAAGACCACGTTTCTTCTAAGCCAATCAAGCACAATCAAGCACAATCGCGGAGGATCTGCCCGGTTCTGGCCCTGCCGCGCGCAGTCGTCGGCAATTTCCTTTGGCCAGCTAACTTCGTATGAAGGTGGAGAGGATGCTGAGTCCTGTTGGCGCCCACACTCTCTCCCGTCAGCAACCAGGAATGGGAGGCTTAAAGTGCTGGTACGGCGAGCGAAAGCGGGACAGGGGGAAAAGCAGTACTGCACTTTCAATCGATTTCTCTTACCGTACTCGTTCGTAGGTCATTGGCAAGGTGAGTGCTGACTCTGCCGTCATAATATTCATGACCGCACCTGGACTACCGAAACACCGTCTGCAGAAATAGGTGACGGCCGCGTGATTGGAGCTGTGGTTGGAGCTGTGGTTGGAGCTGTGGTTGGAGCTGTAGCCTGAGTGCCGCGCATATACAAGTCCGGGCGACCATTAGAGTAAGATATGCCTTAAGGCCCTTGATAGCCTAGTAATTGGTGTTCACAGCTTGCTATTAAGCCCCTTGATATAGCCTAGTAATTGGTGGTCACAACTTACTATTAATTCCCTTGATATATAGCCTTGTAATTGGTGTTCGCAGCTTACAATCTGAGCAGCATCTCAACTTCGCTGGTAGTTGACGACACGACCTGCGCATTATACGCTGCGTACTTAGGCAGTTGTCGTGGTGCGACCGTGTCAGATACCGCACTGCACAGTAAGCCAATACGCGAGCCAGCCACTCACCGCTCTCTAGACTGGTGATACTCCGTGGGTTCCAACGCAGCTTTTGACCTCTCGATCATGCTAGCACTTGTGTTTTCTCCCTGCTCACCTCTCCACCTCAACTCGCCTCCGTACAAAATGACACGGTGCTCAGTGTCTCTTCGTAGACTTGTCCAACCATCACACACATACCCAAAACATGAAACACTGAAACCAGGTTACCCAAGCACCGGCAAGCACACCGCCAACAGCGAATCGGCTCCCAGCCTCAGAGCCGCCAGCACGACAGCAGCGTCGGTGGTTAGTGTGGTTACGCGGCGCTGATCTCCATGCCGATATGAGCTATCACCTAGGGTTAATGAACCTGGCCGGTTTTCCCTTTGTTCTGTTCACAACTTCGTGTTCATGGTACTGGTAGAGTAGAGCACGAGTACAGTGACTGCACAGAATACAAGTAGTGCTGCTAAAGCGGCCAAAGCCGTAGTTTGATCTGTATTCATCATTTCTAAGTTTTGTCCAATCTGCCTACGGAACTCGGATGCGCTATCCGAATGCACCTGTACTCGTGCGAACTCGGCTGTCCCTCGCCTCTCGTGCGTGATGTTTCCTCACATTGCTCTGTCCTGACTCTTACAGTCCCTGGCCGGCATATTCCTTGTTGAAAGCACGTCCGATGACCATCCTCCTGATCTCCGAAGTACCGGCACCAATCTCGTACAACTTAGCATCTCTCAGGATTCTGCTTGCTGGCATCTCCTCCGTATAGCCCATCCCACCAAGAAGCTGAATGCTGTCAAGAGCAACTTCGGTTGCACGCTCCGCAGCGTAGAGGATAGCGCCAGCGCAGTCCTGCGTCCTGACCACACCCTCCTCGTCAACCTTGCGCGCCGTCTCCATTGTGTATGCTCTCGAAGCTTGGAGTTTGGTATACATGTCCGCGAGCCGTCCCTGCACCAACTGGTTATGCGCAATCGGGGCCCCAAACTGCTTCCTCTGATGCGTAAACGGCAGCGTGATATCCATACTTGCCTGCATCAATCCCAGTGGGCCCGCGGACAACACTAGGCGCTCGATATCCAGGCCTTCCATAAGAACCTTGACTCCCTTGTTGACCTGACCCAGCACATTTTCTTTCGGGACGAATACGTCACTGAAGACCAACTCGCCCGTGTTGGAGCCCCTCATACCCATTTTATCCAGCTTGCGCGAGACGGAGAAGCCGTCGCTCGAGGTCTCAACGATGAAAGCTGTGATGCCCTTGGACCCAGCGTCCGGAATGGTCTTTGCGTAAACAATGATGTAGTGCGCGTCCGGGCCGTTGGTGATCCACATCTTTGTGCCATTCAGGAGATAACCGCCTTTGGTCTCCGTGGCGGTGGTGCGCATGCTCACCACATCGCTTCCCGCTCCGCTCTCAGACATGGCGAGCGCACCGATCTTGTCTCCTGCGATGAGGCCGGGGAGGTATTTCTCTTTCTGGGCTTTGTTGCCATTGAGTTGCAGCTGGTTGACGCAGAGCTGGGAGTGCGCGGCGTAGGACAGCCCGATGGAGCCAGATGCACGACTCAGCTCCTCCATGACAATAGCGTGGGCCTGGTAGCCCATGGCCATGCCGCCGACGGACTCGTCGACTGTGATACCTAGAAGTCCGGCGTCGCCGAACTTCTTCCACATCTCGTTTGGGAACTCATTGGACTTGTCGGTCTTGGCTGCTACCTCTTCTGGGATCTCGCGGCGGGTGAATTCTTGCACGCGCTCCCGGAGCTCGTAGAGGTCTGATTGGGTTGGGGGTGTGAAGCCTTCGGGGTGCTTGTTGGAATGGTTGCGAGACTGGGTGAGTGGGACGGCGACTTGGGCACGGAGGAGGGACGTTGCTGGGCGGGCGGCGCGCTTGAGGAGGGAGGTTGCCATTGTGGTTGTAGGATAGATAGACAGTGGTGATATGGGTAGAGAGTAGAGAGTAGCAGGAGGGCGAAAGAGGAGAAGGAGAGAGAGAGAAGGAAAAATGTTCAACTTGGCCACACGTTGGAGTAGGAAATGCATACATCCCAGTAGATGAGGGTAGTGGCGGGGAAAGGCCATTAACCCGAGGTGACCCCTGTCACTTCTCCGCATTCTCGATGCGGAGACGCCGTTGGCAGCCGTGGATACCCTTTTTGGGGTCCCCACACGACCACCTCGGGATCGCAGAGCTACACCAAGGAACACATTCTCATTTCTGTCTTTTCTTTCTCAACTCCTGCATTCTATAACCTCGAATGTGCTTTGTTGCCTAATTGAGATCTCAACCATCTACGCACCATGTCAGCAAGTCGTGCATCCCGCCGTCTGCTTGCCAGCACCTTGAGGGCTAGCCAATCCTCACTTTCCAAGCCCATCACCTCCAGGATAGCAGCTCGTGGCGTCGCCAACTATGTCCCTCCTCACCAGGCAAACGCCATCTCAATCCTCCCAACAAATGTCGACCCGTCATCGCCAGAGTATCAAGAGAATGCCCAGTCCATGGGCGAGGTGATCTCTAAGCTTGAAGAGCTCACAAAGAAGGTGCGCCAGGGAGGTCCACCAAAGGCTAGGGAGAAGCATTTGGCGAGGAAGAAGATGCTGCCACGCGATCGTATTACCGCTTTGGTTGATCCGGGAACTGGCTTCCTCGAGCTCTCGCAGCTGGCTGGAGAGGGATTGTATGGTGAGGATGTGCCTTCGGGGGGTATCATTACTGGAGTTGGTGTTGTGGAGGGCGTGACTTGTATGATTGTTGCGAACGACAGTACAGTCAAGGGAGGAACCTACTATCCTATTACCGTGAAGAAGCACTTGCGTGCACAAGCAATTGCCAAGGAGAACAACTTGCCGTAAGTTTTTCTAACTCCCTACCGGTTGGCATAGACTGAGTGAAAATAGCTGCATCTACCTCGTCGACTCTGGCGGCGCCAACCTCCCCCACCAAGCCGACGTCTTCCCAGACAAAGAGCACTTCGGCCGCATCTTCTTCAACCAAGCACGCATGTCCTCCCAGGGCATCCCTCAAATCGCCGTCGTCATGGGTCCCTGCACAGCAGGTGGCGCCTACGTCCCCGCCATGTCAGACGAATCCATCATCGTGTCTGAACAAGGCCACATCTTCCTCGCCGGCCCACCACTTGTCAAGGCGGCAACTGGTGAAGTGGTGTCTCAAGAAGACCTCGGCGGTGGAAAGATGCACACTTCCACGTCGGGTGTAGCCGACTACCTTGCCGTCGATGACGCCCACGCACTCGTCCTGGCCCGCCGCTCAGTCTCCAACCTCAACTGGCCGAAGGCCAAACTCCCAGCCTTAGGCTCCTACGCCGAGCCGCTCCATAACCCAGAGGAGCTCATCGGCATCGCATCCACCAACCACCGCAAGCCCCTTCCCGTCCACGAAATCATCGCGAGAATAGTCGACGGCTCTCACTTCTCCGAATTCAAAGCCGATTATGGATCGAGCTTGGTTACTGGATTCGCGCATATCTATGGACACAAAGTTGGCATCGTAGCCAACAACGGCATCCTCTTCTCCTCCTCTTCCCTCAAGGGCGCACACTTCATTGAGCTGTGCTCTCAGCGCAAAATCCCGTTGATCTTCCTTCAGAACATCTCCGGCTTCATGGTTGGTCAAGAAGCAGAGCGTGAAGGTATCGCCAAGAACGGCGCAAAGCTGGTTACTGCTGTTGCATGCGCAAACGTGCCGAAGTTTACCGTTGTGATCGGTGCCTCGAACGGCGCCGGCAACTATGGTATGTGTGGAAGGGCTTACAGCCCAAGATTTATGTGGATGTGGCCGAATGCCAAAATTGGTGTTATGGGTGGTGAGCAGTTGCAAAAAGTTATGGAGACTGTGGGGAAGGCTGTTGATCCGGAACTTAAGGCGAGAATTGAGAGGGAGAGTGAGGCTGTTTTCTCGAGTGCGAGGTTGTGGGATGATGGTGTGATTCTTCCAAGTCAGACCAGAAGAGTTCTGGGTCTTGGATTGGAGGCCTCTTTGGGCGGAAAGAATAAGGTGGAGGACACTAAGTTCGGTGTGTTTAGAATGTAGACGTGCCAACCGGTTGGCAGTCCACGGATAATTTCAGAGTTCTTTGGGCGCCATTTTCTCCCTGACTCGCTACCATGACGAAGTTTGTGAAATTAAAGCACTCACCTGCTAACCGGTTAGCAGACCGCGCGAGAATTTCCCCTGTCTTGCGCCTGTCAAGATGCCGGCCTCGAGAGCGCGACTTAGTGGCTAGTGTGGTTCCTGGCTAGTTCCCAGCTGTTTCCACAACCGGTTGGCTGTTGCTGCGTGGGTTGCGAACTTTCTTACCAATGCGAGTACTGTACAATATTCCTTGGGGAACCCTACGCTCATCGAGCTTCCCGTCCCACTACCCCTTCCTATTTGTCTTTTCATACAGCCTTCCATCTCCCCCCCCTCATCCTTCTCCCCCAGCGCAGTCTCGAGTCTTGGACCCAGCACTCTCTCCTTGGCTCAATGTCAGAATTATATCAATCCCATCCTCGCGTCCGCGTCCGCATCCGCATCCGCATTGATCACTTCCCCCTTATCTCCTTGACTTCTTGTAGCTTCTTACCCCTCCATCGCACAAGTACATTCGGCCACATCCACATAAACCTAAGCGAGTACGCTCATTCACGCATACCATAGTTATTCGCGTTGTTCAAGGCACCGCTTCACGACGGTGCTGTGCGTGCGACAGCTGTAACTGGTTTTGCGCCATTTCTAGCAATAGAACCCCATGACCATGAGAACATACCATGCCGCCATTAATTCCATCCAGTTTCCTCGTGCTGCGGTAGCTAACTGTCGGGCCTTTAACCTGCTTCTTTTCTTTCTCCAAGTCTGTGACGTGTCCCCCAGACTTGCTACACCATAGAAGAATCGGGAACAGAGGATCCAGCGCCTCTCTTCGTCCCTCGCTCAGCCATCTCAGCCGTATAGCTTGGCTGTTGTGACGATTCAGCTCTTTCTCTTCGCCTCTTGATGCTGCGTGGTGTAAAAGATTATTCTCGAAGCGCATGATACCGCGGGAGCGCAACCACATTGCTAGCAAGCACTAATCGGTTTCTCATAGCACTTCACGCTGTACACAGCTGATATCTGCTCTTAAGTGGTAGAAGAGGGAGGGAAGATGGCCGAAAGTATCTTCGTGGTTGCTAACTGGTTTCCTTGACAGATTTTCCCCTTGGTAAAACTTTTCGAGATTTAGTTTCTAGGCTGTTAACCGATTCAGGCGGTTCTCTCAGATTCTCCAATTTGTTACACTTCTTCGAGAAGCGGAGCGCAGCACATTCGTCTAATAGATTGCTATCTGATTTCTTAGAAGAGCCGTTTTCAATTTGGTAAAATTCATGGAAGTATATCTTCTGGTCATCGGTCAGTTGTCACGCAGGGTTTTCAATCTAGTAAACTTCTCCCAGATTGTTGTACTTGGATGAACTTGCTGAATACTGCATTACTAAAGAGGGTAAAGGTTCGAAGGCACTACAATATACAGAACGCCGCCGCTGCTCATTTCATGCCGAATTCGTAAGTCGATGAATGCCCACACCCCACGCCCCTAGCCTGCCCCTAGCCTGCCCGCCATTGCCTCCGGCCCGCCTCCTGAACTCCTTCATTCCTCGTAGACGTCCTTTTCGGATTCCACGATTTCGGCCTGCATCTCTTCCGTTTCTTATCCTTTGGATGTCGTCTAGCCACTTCGACCAGTTAGCGCCAGACACTAACCCAGAACGCATTGCCCAGGTGGCAGGTTTAATTCCTCGACGCCTTCCTAGAGCTCTTCATTGGCGTGCCACTTGGCATAATGGCCCTAAAACCCTCAAAATCATCATGTCCATACCCCATCCCATTCGCCAACCTCCTGGGGGTCGCCCCAACCTGCGGACTCATCAACTGCCCTGGGAAGTGCCACTCCTGTGGGTTCATCGGCTGAGGTCCCCACTGCGGCTGCTGATAGTTCGCAGGCGGGTGATCATGCAACTTCTGTCTCGCAGCCGTGAAGCCCATGTTACTCGCAGCAATGAATGCAAAGACAACCATAGCAAGGCATGCCATGGTCTTGAAGCTGGCACCGTCGAAGAAGTTGTTCAAGATAATCATGAACGTGCCCGCGCCGACCCTTGCACGGCCCACACGCTCAGGGTCACGGTTAAAGCAGTCCTCCCACGCACGACATGGTCCCTCAAGTGCCGGTAAGCGTGTGTCCCTTGCGCATCTGTTGGCAGTGTAATCCGCTACGCATTTAGCGATTTCGGAGCTTAGCGCATCGACGGCCTTGAGGCGCTCGATTTCGACTTCGGCTTGGATGGCGGCGAGGAAACAGTATAGGATCCACATTCCCAAGCCAATTAGGAAGATGTTGAAGCTCGTTTGCGCCCAGCGTGCTACTATCCCTGGCAGATCCGGATGCGAACTGAGAAAATGTGTGAACGAGGCGAAGTATCCGAGTTGCGGTACTGTCGCATTTGTTGCCTTGCTTGGTCTCGAAGCTGAAGAAGGGCGAGACTCATCGCTGGAGTCGAAAGATGACCGGCGGGAAGAATTTAAAACGAGCTCGCGCTCGCGATCCATGCGACGGCGCTTCTGGACTCGTTGAGAATGGGGATTGTTTATGTCGTACTTGTTGCGGCGAAGGACCTCGCCAGGTGACTTGCTGAGGTGTGGTCTTGTGAAGAGGGTCTTTTTTTCCGACGGCTTAATGCTGAATGTTTTGATCCTCTGCTGTGGCTTTGTGTCTGGTGTGTCTTCGTTGTCGGCAGCCATTCCGGGGGAGGATTCAGCTCCTGATGCCTCGGAATAAATGTCGTCAAAGGGCTTGCGTGGCGTAGTGAAAGCGTCGCTACGGAAAGGCGCAGCCTTTGGAGGTGCCTGGTTAGGTGTCGATGCGAATGACGGATTGCGGAAGGGTGTTGCTTGGTGTGGTGTTGCTGAGAAGAAGGAGGATGACTGGTTTGCTGTGGTTGATTCTTTCAGAGGGGACTCGAAACCGCCTGGAAAATGCCCATTAACAAAGACTTTCCTGGATGGTGGAGATGGAACTAAAATCTCACGTTTCGTGCCGTACTTCTGAGTGAGCTGATGGAATGGAGAGCTTATATCTGCAGGACCATGGCCGGTTTGCCACTCAAAGTCCATCGGCGTTTCGCCGCTACGTCTATCCATGGTAGAGGGTGCAATCTAGATGATGGTGTGAAGATGATGTGTGATGGCCTATCAATGTCAAGTATTGCTGGGTCTTTCGAGCTCTTTCAAATTGTTTGTGTTCAAGACAAGTTTGACAAGTCGCTCTGCCATCGACGTCGTCTGGTAAACACAAGGCTTGGTAAACAAAACGCTGGCCTCGCAGCCTTGACCATAAGGCTGAGAGTTGTGGTTTCTTTCTTTAATGCCGAAGTGGCAGGTTGTTCCGGCCCGCCAAGATAATTGCTCCGATGCCTCGGAGAGGGCGCGATGACGCTAGCATGATCTGCCACTCCTCTTGGCTGAGAAGTCTTATCGGCTGTCACTCTTATCAAACATACGGGGGAGGAAGACCGAAACTGGGGTAAGGGTTAACAGCTTTATAAGTAAAACTGGTCCAGTGCATCATGCCGAAGCAATATTTTTGGAAGACTCACAGTCTCGCTCGTTTCTACATATATAGCCCTTATCCCCGAGCTTCATCTTCCATTTTCTCCCTTTACATCTTACGAACATCTCACCAAGTGTTACCATCCTGCAAGCCTCACACACTGTCATAGAGCGTGGGGTAAAAGTACCTTGGGGGACACCAACCAGTCTATTATTTCCCAAACCTCGCTACCACTTTTTGGGATAGTCAACACTACTTCATATACTTGGAAGCAGACTTCCTCTCTATTAAACAGTAAAGATGGCTGCCATGAGAAGTGCCATGCGCACCAATATGCGCCAATTGGCGGCTGGCTCCAGATCCAGACTCTCAGTTCCACAGCACACCCGCTTGTGCGCTGGTAAGCAGTGCACTCGCTCTTCGTCGACAGTCGGATCAATTGCTCGCAGGACCTATCATGCGAGCGGTGCCGCAGATGAGGCCAACGATACCGGATTCTCACCAAATACTCCGTACGAGCTCTTCAAGCCACTTGATACCTTTGCTCGCAGGCACATTGGCCCCAGCCCTCTCTCGACGGAGGAGATGCTCAAGGCTATCGACCCACCAGTGAAGAGCTTAGATGACTTTGTTCAGTCCGTTGTTCCACCGAGCATTCTTTCTGCCAAGGCACTCACCATCGGCTCTGGGAAAGAGGAAGCCGGCAGGTCGATTCGCGAAGATGGATTTACCGAGACTCAACTTACCGACAGACTGAGAACGATTGCGAAGAAGAACAAGATCTTCCGCAGCTACATTGGAACCGGTTATGCTGGCACAATCACACCAGAGGTTATCAAGCGCAACGTGTTGGAAAGTCCAGCATGGTACACCAGTTACACTCCTTACCAGCCTGAGATCAGTCAAGGACGTCTGGAGTCGCTCCTGAACTTTCAAACCATGGTCTCCGACCTCACAGCTCTCCCAATCGCCAATGCCTCTCTGTTAGACGAGCCAACTGCTGCCGCTGAAGCCATGACTCTTTCAATCAATATGTTGCCAGCTTCGAGGCTGAAGAGCAAGAACAAGACTTTCTTTGTGTCTCACCTTGTTCACCCACAGACAATGGCGGTTCTTCAGAGCAGAGCCGATGGCTTCGGAATCAAGCTTGAGTCCGGAGACGTCCTTAGAAATGGAAGCGCTCGTGTGAAGGAGCTTGGCAACGACTTAGTTGGTGTCTTAGTCCAGTACCCAGATACCGAGGGCGGTGTTGAAGACTTCAAGGCTTTGGCAGACATTGTCCACGCCAATGGCTCGACTCTGAGTTGTGCAACCGATTTGCTCGCCCTTACCGTCCTTACTCCACCGGGAGAGTTCGGAGCTGATATTGCTTTCGGTAACGCACAACGCTTTGGCGTACCATTCGGTTATGGTGGCCCACACGCTGCCTTCTTTGCTGTCTCCGACAAGTATAAGCGCAAGATCCCAGGACGTCTCATTGGCGTCTCCAAGGACAGAAGTGGAGATAAGGCATTGAGACTGGCTTTGCAGACTCGTGAGCAGCACATCAGACGTGAGAAGGCCACCAGCAACGTCTGCACTGCTCAGGCACTGCTTGCCAACATGAGCGCCTTCTATGCTGTCTACCATGGCCCAAAGGGTCTCGAAGCGATCGCAAAGAGGACAAACGCCCTTACAAGGACTTTGGAGCAGAGCATTAGAAGCCTGGGCTTCGAGACTGGCAGCCGCGGCAAGGATGAGAACGGTCAAGCTTTATTCGACACCTTCGTCGTTAGCCTGGCACCAGGCCAAACACAGGATGTTCTTTCCTATGCTGTCACCAAGGGCATTAACTTGAGATTGGTGGATGCCGATCGTGTTGGCATTACCCTCGACGAGACTGTTACCAAGAAGGATATGGTGGACATCCTCTCAATCTTCAAGAACTTTGCCCAGGACCAAACTACGGAGGTCAATGTGCACGAAGTGGCTTCCGAGCTCATCAAGTCTAACCCGGCGCCATCGACCAAACTTGCCCGTACAACTCCATTCCTCACTCATCCGGTTTTCAACTCGCATCACTCTGAGACCGAGCTTCTGCGCTACATCCACCACCTCCAGTCAAAGGACTTGTCTCTCACCCACTCGATGATTCCACTTGGATCTTGCACTATGAAGCTCAACTCCACGACCGAGATGCTGCCAGTTACTTGGCCAGAGTTCTCGTCTATCCACCCATTTGTCCCTCTCGACCAGGCTCAGGGTTACAAGACGATGATTGACGAGCTTGAAGCTGATCTCGCTTCCATCACCGGCTTTGCTGCCGTGTCTTTGCAGCCAAACTCTGGTGCTCAGGGCGAGTTCGCAGGTTTGAGGGTCATCAGAGCTTATCACGAAGCTAATGAGCAGGACGGAGGATTTAAGCGCGATATCTGCTTGATTCCAGAGTCTGCTCACGGTACCAACCCTGCCTCGGCCGCCATGGCAGGTATGCGCGTCGTTAAGATCAACTGCGACCCTAAGACTGGTAACCTTGACATGACACACCTTACCAAAATGTGCCAGAAGTACGAGAAGGAGCTTGGCGCCATCATGATCACCTACCCATCCACATTCGGTGTTTTTGAGCCAGAGGTGAAGGCTGCTTGCGAGCTTGTTCATGCTGCCGGTGGACAAGTTTACATGGATGGCGCAAACATGAATGCTCAGATCGGTCTTTGCTCTCCAGGAGAGATCGGAGCTGATGTCTGCCATCTCAACCTTCACAAGACCTTTTGTATTCCTCACGGTGGTGGTGGACCAGGTGTTGGCCCAATCGGTGTCGCGTCTCACCTTGCTCCATTCCTCCCAGGACACCCACTCGTCGCGACTGGTGGTGAGAAGGCCATTTCTCCAATTTCTGGAGCTCCATGGGGATCTGCATCTATTCTTCCAATCTCTTGGTCCTACATCAAGATGATGGGTGCGCGCGGTTTGACCCACGCTACCAAAATCACTCTGCTCAACGCCAACTACATCATGTCTCGTCTGCGTCCGCATTACAAGATCCTCTACACCAACGAGGCCGGTCGCTGCGCTCATGAGTTCATTCTCGATGTCCGTCCGCTGTCGGCATCTGCTGGTGTTGAGGCGATTGATATCGCTAAGCGTCTTCAGGACTACGGCTTTCACGCTCCAACCATGTCTTGGCCTGTCGCTGGTACCTTGATGATCGAGCCAACCGAATCTGAGTCGAAGCAGGAGCTTGATCGCTTCATTGATGCCTTGATCTCCATTCGTGCTGAGATCAAGGAGATCGAAGATGGCAAGGTTAGCAAGGTGGGTAACGTGCTGAAGAATTCGCCACATACCCAGAAGGACCTCTTGGTTGGCGAGTGGGGTAGGAGCTACACCAGAGAGCAGGCTGCCTACCCTGTTGAGTATTTGAGGGAGAAGAAGTTCTGGCCAAGCGTTACCAGATTGGATGATAGTAAGTTCTCAACATTTCTAATGTGCGAACAGTGATGCTAATACGAGACAGCTTACGGAGACACGAATCTCTTCTGCACTTGCAGCCCAGTCGACAGTATTGAGTAATAAAGTGATAGCTTTACCACATTGGACGATGTTTTCAACACAAGCATCTAGGGCGTTATATTTAAAAAGTCATTGGGATGATGCATATAAAAAATCATATACGTGCATGGAGAGGAGTTTCGGAGCTCAAAGATACCACGGCGTCAACCGCCATGGTTTGCCATCTATTTGCCATTTATTTGCGATCTGATTGGTACATAGGCATGAATATTAGGATGAAAAGTATAGATGTAGATTGAATAAGATGGCCTGTCACAAATAATGAAATAAAAGATTCGCACGACCAGTTTCGAAATTACCACTTTTCGTCTCATTGGAGTTAAATTGAACCTGATCGATCTGATCTGAATCTGTGATAGATCTGTGCTGGGGCCAGACAGAAGAATAGTCTCGGCCCCTTATGGTGTCGTTGTCTTTGGCACATGCCGCGCTAAACCGAGTTTCCAGCTCTTGGGAGCAACCTAGTGTAAATGACAAGCTGCCTCCTTAGGCTCGAACTACCCCTGTTCAGGACCTCTCCGAGTTCATGCTTCGCGTATGGCTCTGTAAACCGGTTAGCCATGCATTGTGGTTGGCTGTGGCTGGCAGATGTTGACAACTGGATTGACATTTAACCGCTCAAGGTGATGATGATTAGAGGGGTTCTGGTTGATAAAGTGACGGGTAGAATCATAGACTTGAATTCGTTTAGCATCATGACCAGGAGATCTGATTACCAGCCGCAATACCCCAGATTAAGCTGGCAGTCTGCCTTTTGTTTACAAACCACCACTGCAAGAATATCAAAATTCATACCCGTTACATTTGTGATTTCGTTATTGAATCTCCCTAAGAACAAGTGTCTCCGACATTTTCCCTTTAAGGCGGTCCTCATAGGCTTACACCCCACCCCCGTGCGCTCATCTCGGCAAGGAATTCTGCAAGCTCCATCCGCACTGTCCGCACTGTCCGCACTCTACCGCTACCGCATGCTCCAAGACAATTTTCTTCCTCCTCGGCAACGGAAGCACTCCTTTCCCATACTCCAGTCTACCTGCCAATTCAACTTACGTTTCGACCACCGAAACTATCGTGACTGCTGTACACTCCAGGACACCTTGATTGTTTGTTCCTGTCGAAGCTTCCCTTCACCTACCTCCGCACTATAACCCTGTTGGCCAACAAAGTCGATTCTTATCTTCCTTGACGCCGATACCTTTCACATCTCCATCCATCTCGACTTCATCCTCGACTCTATCCGACGTCGCACCCCAACCACACAAACACATATCTACTTCGAAGGTTATATACCATCATCACCAAGTAAAAATGTCTTACTACGACAACCAGCAGTGGCCAGCTGCCGCAGGAGGAGGACAGAACACCTGGGAACACCAGACCCCTCCAGCACGCTCTGGTATGAGGCATATATGAAATATGATGTTGGATCAGAATCGCTGACTATTTCCGCAGGCGCCAGCTCTGCCGTTCCACGTGAGGATTCTACTGCTTTCGCTTCTCAGATTGAGGGTATGTTTACATTCCCCCTATTCGCATCATCATCATCGTCATCCCGAGCCTGTTTTGGCATATAGACAGGCCGCCGTCGTCAGTCGCCTCGGGACACAGCTGCGGTACTCGAGGCAAAGTGCCTTGGTCCTGCAAATATACATGATGTCATCTACCATAGTCCAACAGCTAACAACATAAACAGAGGTCGACCGTGCCATTGAGAACCTCTACAAGTCCGGAAAGGGCTTCGGCCCAGGGCCAGGACGCCGCGAATCGATGCCAATGGGCGCACCACGTGCATTCCCAGAGCAATACGGTACGTCCTCCTCCTACGCGCGCCAGCTGCCACCTCACATGCGCCCACACCGTCGCTAATGCGCCTACAGGCGGCGGCCCAAGACACCACAGCGTCAGCGATTTTGGCGGCGATGCACGCAACCCATACCCCTCCGGCAACCTGCAATCCTTCTACGCGACCCAGCGCAACAGCCACGGTGGCCACGCCGGCCAAGCACCAAGCAGAGCCTCCGAGGCTGAGCAGGTGATGCAGGCAAAGCGCAGGATGGCGGCACAGAGGGAACGCGAGCTTCGCAACTACCACCAGGAGCAACAGTATAACCGAAGTAGGCCACCCTCTTCTGAATAAATCATCAAACAAATAATTTCATGGCACAAAGCACAGATGGCGGGAATTTTGTTCCTGTTTCATATTGTCTCTTTCCCATCATCCTGAATGTGCTGGTGCTTTGTATGAAAAATTTGGGCGGAGGAAAGAGAGATGAACGCATCCACCTTTTCTGATCAGAAAGGGGAGGGAAGTCTCCTTCTTCTGCCTGTGAGACGTCCTTTCTTTCCTTCCAACTTGTCCTGGGAGACCAAAGTGGTCTCTTTCTTCTGTGTAATCATCGTCTTGCGATTGGTTTAGAGAAGCTTGACAAAAACAACCGACTTTCGACAAAATACGACATCCATCATCCCGAACGAAGCACCCTCTACTGTCATACTACTTTCCCCCCATCCTTCTCTTCCTTGCTCCACGGATCAACCAAACAGCTAGACACCTGTACTGACCTCAAACCAGGCCTTCTCGCAGACCTCCCAGCCACCGCCCGCCCATCCTCCACTACCGGTAGCGCAACCTCAGCCTCAGCCGTCGCCTCGTGCTCCCTCTCCCCAGCCGTCGCCGCGACCGAAGAAGAGCGCCGCGAGCTGATCGCCCGCCAGCGCAGTGCTCTCTACGGCGAGGGCGGCTTCCCAGAGGGTGGCTTTGTTGACGAGAATGGCGTTGTTCGCCAGGCCGCACCAAGACTGGGTGGTAACTCTCCACTGGCGTTTGAAGGCAAGCCAAACCCGGAGATGCAGAATGTTGGTGCGGAGGAGAGGAGAGGTAGCGCGAACGCAAGTGTGCAGGGACAGCAGCAGCAACAGCCGAACAGAACGTCCGTGTCGAGCCCGGGTGGTAGCCCACCAAGGAATACTGCGCCAATCGGAACGAGACCGCAGCAAGGTGGCCATGCCAACAAGGGACGCTCCACTACTCCTGGTCTGCCAAGCCCGCTGAGCTTTGGTGCTTATAGTGATGATAAGGAGAACGGTGCGCAGGCTAGGGCTGAGGGTGGTGAGGACAAGAAGCAGGAACAGGGAAACAATGGTAGACTTAATGGGTGGGGCAACAAGAGCCAGGTTTGGGGCAGCGGCAACAAGCTTGGTGTTCAGGCCTCTGTCTGGGGCTAAACGCCCGAAGACGTGTACAGAAATGGGACGGCGGGCATCGGAGTTGCATCGAGATAGCTATGTCATGCGAGGACGATTTTGAACGAGGAAAAGAAGGAGTTACCTGGAGGAGCATTCGTGTCTTTCTCATTGGGTATGGACGGACGGAAGGCGGATTCGGTCGGTCGGTTATGGTGTTCAATCTGCTTGTTTGCATTTTGAGGAGAAGGATTCCGGTGGTATTTAGTGTGTGGTGTTGCTTGCTTTTATGTTTGGGCTTCGCTTTCGGAATGGTACTTACTGGTTGTTTATGGATGTTTTGATATTTGCTTGAGATGCATGTTCTTTCCTTGGTGCGAGATGAGAAAGTGGCAAGGAGATATACAATGACTGCATGGGAGGAGGCTGGGATATACATATTTATCTGAGACAAATTTCATGGGAGGGGCTCTCAGCAAGGGCATAGGGAAGGCCGGTTCGGCTCAATGTAATCATGGTCTTATGCACATTTTACGTGCGCGGATTTGGTAATTATGGGTCTGCTTAAGTAGTATAGGGCGCGCACTGCACTGTAAGGGGTATAAATGGACTCGTTTGTTCTGGGCAATTACTTCCCTACATATCTTTCTGTGGTCTTTCTCTGCCTCTCTTCCATGACTTCCCGATACCCTGTGTTCCCATTGACTTTGAATTCTGGTTAAGCAATGTAGACAACCACAAACCACCTACGCCCCCATCGCTGCCATACTCACCTAAGTTAACCAGTCGATCATCGCCTAGTTTGCCGGAAGATATTGCCCTCATGTCCATCACGATCTAACCGATTTCCGTCTCTTTGATTTGGTATTCCTGCAGCTGCAAACCTGTTAACTTATCACCAGTGCCACATTCACCATCTACCAAAACATCATAAACATAGACCTGCTCCAGTAATGCACTTGTGTTCGGCCATTCATATATATCTTTCCCCGTTTTGGATACTGTGATGGCAACTGCCTAGCCTCCAGGAATTTATTACCAGTTGGCTTAGGAGGTTGCTTAGACAGCTTTGTCGATCCCAGGTTCGGTCGACCCAGACGAGTTACCGAAGGTTCTTATGGGTGTAGCCTATTGCGAGAATGGAGTTATGTCCTGGGTGAGCTGCTGCGAAAGGTTATGGAGACCGGGGAGAAGACTACTGATGCGGAGTTGAGAGCGAGGATTGAGAAGAGTGAAGCTGTGTTTTCGAGTCGGGTTCGAGAGATGATAGAGTCGCTTTTCTTAGCCCGACCTGATAAGTGTTAGGCCTGGGAGTATAGGCGGCCTTAGGTGAAAAGACTAAGGTAGATGGATGATGCCAAGTTCGATGTGCTTATAATGTAATATAGAGGCAAAAGCTGGTGAATCAGCGCTGTGAGCGAACAAAGTTCAATTGCCTAATAACCAAAATGCTGTTTATTCTTTAATTCAATCAAAACTAATTGGTAATGCTTGGACAATATACGAGCTCTTTGCATCAATTCGTGGAGCCATGATCGTGCAGATGTGATGAAGGCGTTGGAGTGGAGCTTGGCCTCTCCCATGGGAAAATATCCGTAGACAGAAAATTTACCGAACAACAGATTAGGAACCATTTCCAATTACCGCAAACCTCGCCCAGTCCACTAAATCATCCTCCCGATCGTCAACGGCTCCCTCTTCCAAATCCGAATCCTACGACAGATCCTCCCTCCCGGAGTCCTAACATCTACTGCCACAAAGTCTGCATTCTCTTCTTGGCCAGCCTTCTTCCCTTCCTAGACTCTCAAGGGCGCGCACCATATCGAGCTGTGCTCGCAGCGCAAAACCCCATGATTTTCCAGCAAAGCATCTATGGACTCATGGTTGGTCATCAAGCTGGCTGAGGGTTATTGGTAAGAACGGTTCCCGGCTCGTCGATTCCCTTGCTTGTGCTACAGTACTGAAGTTCAACGTCGTGATTGGATTCTCGGACGGTGCAAGAGACTATGGTATGCGTGGAGGCCGTACTCGGAGTTATGTAGGTGTGGCTGAATGCGAAGAGGTGCTGTGGTGATGAGCAGGTTAGAAGGTCATGGTGGCGGGGGGGAATGCTAGAACAGGAGCGTGGGTGAGGCGGGTGCGAGGGTGTGAGGATATGAGTTCTGAAGTGGTTTTGCTGAGACATACATGCAAAGTCAGAATGGTTCCGTTTTGACATCTTCGTTATCACTTGAAGCAGGTTATCGGAAGATGAGAACCTTCGTGGAAAGGATTAAAAGGTTGACCGGTCGATCGAAAAGCTCAAAGAGCCTGACCACAATTGTGTCCGATTGATAATAGAGGTTGGCTTGTCGAGAAGCAAAATTCGCTACTTGCCAAGCTGGAACCTGTGGAGGTTAAAGGAGTCTGTAGATACGCGGTGAGCAGTGAAGAGGATCAAAAGTGGATAGAATGAGATGTTGAGGTAAACCTGTTGAATCTTTGAATCACACGAGTTTAACGGACGCGGTGGCAGTCGTTACAGAGGATCGTTCGCAAATGGTGGTAGGAGGATATCGAGGCAGTAAAGTCCAGGGATTTATTCCGTTCTTTCGATAAATAGGTATTGGCGCCGACTTCGAAGGGAGGACCTTAGTTAGTGGAGTAGAGTGTGCGGGGAGTACGAGAAGCCTTGCCTTCATTGGTTTTAGCAGAAAGGTCATTGTCAAATATTCTTCTATTCAGTTCGGGTCCTACACATCTCAGCATTCCTCACAAACGTGCCTTATCATGAGCTACTATAGCCTTCACCCCCCATCCGGTCTCAAGACGTGCTCATCTCTCCTCCATCCAGTCGAGCAAATTCTGTCATAGACACCATCATGGTTTGGCCGTTGTCCGCTAGGTTACCATCATCCTCATAATTTCCCATAACCCATCACATCCATCGCTCTAGCCGGGGCCGGGCCCTAGTACGTCTAAAGCCCAGCATCGCTGCATAGCCGTGTTTCGGTTTCCCGTTGCATGTCTTTCTGATTCTCTTTATAAACAAAACGATCGGGATCAGGATCGAAAAGTGCTCCGCCATCCCTAACAAACAAAAATGAAAAATGGGTTTCTTTCCCACCCATTGGCTCCGTTTCCCAAATGCTCCATACAAGCAGAGTTTGCAAAACCGAAAAACAAAAGCCCCGCGGGACTATCAAGCAATTCGCATGCCCCAGTACAATCATAACAAGACCTAATGCAAGCAGTGTATGTTCCCAGGATTCTTCGACAAGTGCGCCGCCCAGATGTTTTTTGTGTCTTGATCAACGAAAAAAGTAATTGAGAAACGCGAAATGTCGTCCTCTTTTGGTCCTATTTTGTGCCAGGAGTCGTAGTACAATAGTCAGTGACTACATGGTGTGTCCTCTGTTTCATCGTGGTGCTGTCTTCGCCGAGACGGAGAGAGCTAGAACGTTTGGGCGAGGAATTCCATCGCCACTCTCCACCATGACTGAACAGAGAGGCTGATTCTGCTTTCATATCGCGGCGACTATGCTCAGACTTGACCAGTATGTTGGTATATACCGCTGTCTTATGAGCTATTGCCACCGCCGAAGGTTTGACCATTCATCCGCCTTTGCGCTCAGAGTCGCGCTTTGGAGGCTCCTCGTTTCCAACTTGAGCCACATTCCCCTTATTCCTGTCTATGCCAAGGTTCTTCTTCTTTCCCTTCGGAATCTGCGACCAGCTACCGTGTGGGTTGCCGTTGTTAAACCCTTCACTCCTTGCATTGCGAGTATGGCTCTTGCCTGGCGAAGATGGCTTCTGAGTCGTCCCGTTGTCTAGCGCGCGTCTTACGGCACGTTTTGTCTCTGCAGAAACTGTTGGACGCCTGCCACTGGACTGACCTTCGATCCTCCCGCTGTTTGACAACGCTGGCGCTCTACCTTCATACACAGGAGACAAGTGAGGTTGATTTTCACGGAATGTATCGCTTCTGCCAGTACCGTTTCCCTTCGGAGATCCAGAGCCAGCGTGATGCTTAGAGGCTCTTGAGCGTGTGTCCTGTGATGGCGCTTCGCCCTCTCTGGAAATTCGTTCAGAACCGTTCGGCGATGTCGAACCCGGGGACACACGGAGTGGGCCGAGTTTGGGGATGGATGTCAACATCGGAGCAGCAGGCTGGGCGTCGGCATCAGCAAAACCATTCATAGGACTCCTACTCTGATCAAAGCTGACACCAAGGCCTAAAGTCTCGGCATGTCCACGCGCCGAGCTGTCGATCTGTCCGAGGTTGAGGGAGTCGAAGGACTCAGACAATGCATCATGGAACTGCTCATCTGAGGAAGAACTGCCACCAAGAGACGAAGGACCGGCGGAATCGCGAGACACGGATGCTGGGTATGAGCCATTGACAACTAGCGGTATCTGTCCATTTGGAGCTTTGGTACTACCAGCAAGCATGGATTGAGGTAAGCGTCCCAATGTTGGAATAGGTCTCGAGCCGGCGGAGTAAGCCGGAGCTCTGCCATGCGGTGATGGCGAACGTGACCCTCTTTGAAGTCTCTCCAAGACAGCCTGCGGGTATTGTTCTGTGGAAAGCCGTCTCCTTGATGCTGAGGCCACAGGATGAACCGCAGCTTCAATGTGGTTTTGATAAACTATCGCACCATTGTAGGCGTAACCCTTGTAGTCCTTCTCAAGACCGCTGTCGCCATTTGATTCATAGCGCCCAGAACGCTGCCCTGTTTCGTACATGTTGTCCGCATGGTCAAATGGCACATGGCCATGTGTCATTAAACCATTCACTTGTGGCTGCATGTGCTGGACACCGTACTGAAACGGGAACGGAGTAAAGTTCGTGCGCACAGCAGGCTGAGAATGAGACCTCAGCGTGCTATTTGCCATCGTATTCGGTTGCGATGAACCTTGGCCAACGCTCGGTCTATGAAGACTGCGTCGCTGCTCAGGAATAGCTGGTGGCATCGAAGGAGAAGGAGGATAGGTGTTGGAGTTGCCTTGTTGCTGGTACATATGAGCTTGCTGATACGGCGGCACAGGGAAGAAGTAGTAAAGTGGGGCCGAAGATGGAGGCGGATGGGTGTCAAACGACATTCCTCTGTTGCGATCGGTGGCATGTTGCGTCGTGATGGATGCATTTGCATGCTGCCTCTGTGCTTGAGCAAAAGCTTCGATGCGAGACTGGGCCTGCTGAAAGCCTTGCTCCTGATTCATAAGCTGCAGACGCAACAAGTTATCCTTTTGTGCCTCTAAGCTCATATAGAGCTCGTGAAGCTGGACCTGAGCCTGCTGGTTAGACAGCCAAGGATCAGCTTGCGTCATGGTTGGCAATGGTGGTGCTGAATGCGCTGCGTGCACTGGATATCCATTAGTGCCGGCACCGTCGTAAGTGGTGACGCTACTAGCACGTCGTGCGCTTGGACCTCCGCTTCTTAGTTGGTTGGCACCACGGCCGCGATTGCTGCCACCCATCCCGTGACCACTCCTTCCATTTCTGGTTTGAGATGCACTTCTTGAGATCACGAGCGGACGAGGAGCTTGCGCAACACTCGTTCGAGCTGGTGCCCTTGGCTCTTCTGGGAATTCATATTGCTTGCAGCATTCCTGGAATCTCGCCTTCGATATGAGGTCAAATGCCTGACGAAGCTCCTGATGAATTCCGCGAAATGAGAAATCATCGGCAGTATTTGCGAGATTGCGCCCAATATTAAATGGCTCTTCGACGCAAAGCGTGTCCTTGTGAATATGCGCCCATCCCTTGTCCTTTTTGTGAACCGGGCCACCAACACGAATTGAGACAACATCGGTCCTGTAATCAAACTCATGGGCGTAGAAGCGGAAGAAATGGAATACCAGATCTCCCAGGTTCTCGGTGTTGTCCTTTCCGAAGCCCTGTAGCTCCTCGAGGTTGTCTACAAAGCCACTCCGGTCTTCCTCATGTCCTGGATTCCGCTCTTGCCAGATTTTGTGTAATGACGGAAGAATCGCAGGTTTGCGAAGCTGAAGGAAGTAGATGACCATACATATCCAAGTATATGAGCTCAGAGTGCCGCCAAAAGCTGCGCTGGTTAGCGGAAATTCTTCACGATGAGAGAAGTGTTCATACCTGCGTCATTAAGGGCTCTTTTCTTGGCCCAATATTTCACTATCATTGCCAAAGGTCTCACCCTCTCGTCTATCTGCACGTAGGTCTTGATCATCTTTGTGTTCTTAAGAGCCTCTGTGTTGTTGATGTTCATGTCGCAAGCAAAATTCAGTACAGGGTCGAAAGCTTTGACGATCGGTACTTTAGCCGTAGACACACAGGTTATGTTGGTCATGCCGCCTAGGAACGTTAGTGTCTGCGGTTGTGAACAGGGAATCGTATACTGACGTTTACTCAACATGTCCGCCAACATGCAAGTATTTAACTGCTCTTTTGGGCTCTTCCAATCGGTTACTATGCACATATCAATGTCCGAGTCGTCGGTGCACAGCATGTTGCCTGAAGAACCGAAAACATGGACCTCGATTTGATGTCCTGGCCACTCGGTATTCAGAAGTCTCTGGAGCTTCAGTATGAACAGGCTTCTCCTTTCTTCATTTTCGCATGTCGGCCTCAGTTGGTCGTAGAGTTCTTGTAGCTCTTCGCTAAGCTTTCTCTGCTCACTTTCCGAGAGCTTTTCCTTCACAGTTCCCTCTTCCGCCCTCGGCAGCGGGTCGGACCCATTCGAATATGGTATCCTCCTTTTGAAATGCTGTAATGCAGTCTCAAACCCACAGTTCCCTAACCTTTGCTCCAGAGGACGGTAAGGAAGAATAGCTGTGTTTGATTCTGAGTATGCGGACCGCGGAGAGTGATTGGTAGCTGGGATCGGCGACGGCTCTCTTGAGGCTGTCGAGAACTTGCGCGCACGCTGATGCGGCGTCGATGGTACAGAGCTCGAGTGTTGGCCGTGCGCCGTATGTTGGTGTTGCGTTTTCGCCGGCTGCTTTGGAGCCTCGGACTTCTTATAAGCCATGTTGGCCTGATTAACGCGATTCAAATCTGCTGCTATGAGCGGACGTTCGCCGGTTCCAGTAGTATTTGGCTTCTTATTCCCATGACCAACCCTCGACGTACTTGTGATTCTTTGCCTAGTTTCGTGGCCAGACGTGCCGGAGCGGGGCACCGCCTGGATGTTCTGCGTTGACAACAACGGAGGAAGTGGTGACGACTGCACGCGCGACGTTCTACTGGTGTTCGAAGCTATCAACTTGTTATACTGCGCCAGTTGTGCTTGGTAGGCACAGGCCTGTTGTGGAAGTAGGTCCGGGAACGCTTCGATTGTTGTCGAGACCAGTGGCGGCTGAACCAGGACGGAAGGAGGGAAGGACGGCGTTGTCGTTGGAGTTGCCAGCGTATTTCTGCGGGCAAGTTTGGACCACTGCTGGGAGGAGTATGAATGCTGCGATTGACCTTTGCTAGGCTGGCCCTCCATCAAATTGGTCTTGTTCGTGCTTCGGCCAGTCCTCAAAAGCTGGGGTAAATCAGGACCACGGGCGGGACCTGTCTTTCCGAGCTCAGGTACAGGCAGGGCTGAAGACACGTTCGTGAACTGTCGTAAAGCGTAACTGTACCGTCTTTGCTGTCAGAAAGTGTGAGAATCCGTGAAAGTTGTGATCGGGACCTGGCGTGGCTGAAGTTGTGGACGAGAGGGTCGACAATGTGCCCCCAGTGGATATGAGGTAGTCGCAAAGCGATCAGCAAAGTTCTCGGCAATTTTGCGAGTGACGGGCGTCTATAAACCAGGGGCAATAGCTTGCCAGGAATGATTGGAAATTTGAAGTTGTTCTCGGTGTATCAACACTGAGGTTGACTTTCTGGTACAGAACAGGCGTAGCGATTTCCTTTGTCGAGGTCGTGGTCGCCGCCTTTCGAGGTTCCTCGCACTGTGTGCTATTGGCTGCGCTAAGGATATTCCTTCCCGATGCTACACTTCGTTTACCTGAGATTCGGACTTCCTTACTGATAGGCACGGCGAGACAGCCAATTTAACTCCGTCTCATTTGACGCGCTTTAAGTTTAGTGTTTATTTAAATAAAAATAAATTTATTTAGATATTTAATTAAGCTGGTCTATCAAGCTTTCTTCTGCTTATTCTGCCAGAAGTGCCAGCCAGCTACTTTCAAAAGGGCTCTCATTGTAATTGACGGTGACGGCAGCGGTCCTGTCCTCTGCGACAACGCTCACCTTAAGCCGGCCTTGAATCGTTACACACCGGCCTCATTTAGTCCTAACATGCGAATCCAGACAGCGGGCCAAGTAAACCTCAATATCAGCAAAGTCCATAGAAAGCCGACTCTAACTAGTAACTGGTTCATGGCAGTCCGAACTAACCCAAAAGGTGGGCACAATACGTAGGGTTCCGAGGCTCGCCGTGGCAACCTCTTTCATCTCCAAGTCCATGCAGCAACTGAGCTCAACGCCGAATTATTACGCATTCGTCGATAGAGTCTTTTTTTGGCTCCATATCTTGCAACATGTCACTTCTCAATGCCATCTAGCTGCTCCATCCCTTCGCAGTCTCATCTAGAGTTGCTGACGTCGCCACAACTTGCCCGAACACGACTGGTAAAGTTCGCACCTTTTTGAGGGTCACAAAGCATCATGACATTGTGTTCATATTTGATACGAGCTGACAACAATTATCTCTATGGTGTTCAGAAATGGGTTGAGAATAGAACTACTTGTGGCTGCCGACTTGGAAGACAAAAGAGCACATGGAGCAGATGACCTGAAGTGGCTAAGAACAGCCAGATTTCAAAGGGTTGAGACAAAGCAAACATGCTCGCCGCCCACAGTGCCGCCCACAGTGCCGCCTCATTAGAAGCCCAATGTGGTGTCTTTGTTGGACCTGTACCATAAGCTTGGTGTTTTGATATGTCTCTTGTGTCCGTGTCAAAAATAGCATTGTCACGTGTTAGTTCAGCCTTCCAAAGTGCCGTGACGCCGTTTAAGCCATGTGTGGTAAAGCGGCAAGCGCGAGCCAAGCACTCTCGTTACGCTTTCACGTTCCGTCACTCGGGCCGTCCAGTTCCGGGCTAGGTCCTAAGCGGATAAGGCAAGACTCTAACAGGTCAAAGCGGCGGCACTTGTCACTTTAAGCTTCCAGTAGCGCTAATTCATAGGGGACGCGGGTTGGCGAAAGCCATGGATGAGGTCACTCTCCGCCTTCCTCGAGCTCCAAGTGGACACTTAAGTGCACCTCACACCGGCGTACACATATTTCGTGGTACTCCCAGCATTTTTCTTCTCAACATCATAGACACCGCTCCCCACAAGTAACCATAGATTTATTTTCAACCAGCTTTGACAGCTCGGTGCCGGCTTTGGCTGCCTCTACCCTCGCTTCGTGAAAAACTTATATGATACCCCCATTATTACACTTCTCGCTTGTCGATGCATCGTCGCTCAACACCAGGTCACCGCAGGCGAAGACGAATACGCACAGGCTGTCTTCTTGACCAAGTGCGCCGAGACATTCGGACAGAACAAGCTGGACATATCTTCTTCCAATCGAGCGTATCCTCGAGGTGGAAGTGAAGATCACTTTGAAGTCCAAACTCTTCATATCGAGGCATCGCACATCAACATCAACATATCGCGCTGCGTAATCCGCCAACATGTCGACAAAGAACAGAACTTCTCTTTCATCTTTGAGGTACGCTAAAGATATCCTATGCTGTGCATTCTTACTTGTGTGAAACTTTCTCAATGCCGGAGAGGCTTCTCTTGCTTCAATCAACCAATTAACATTTGTGACACTTTCACTAACATTGTAGAATTATTTCTCTTCTCGCCATCGACCTCTTCCTTCTCTCCTGCACTGTCACTGCACTTATTCTTCCATACATTCCAATTAAGATCGATGTCTTCGGCTTGGCCTCGTACTATTCCTGCTATCTTCAGATCAGCGCGTTGATCGCCATCGTTGGGCTCTGGGGCGCCTTTCGCGTGAGTCTTCCTGGTGTTAAGCTTTCTTGGCACACTCCTTCTATGCACACACCTCATACCCATCCACTATCACCCAACATACCATGAGCTACTGACACCTTATGTAGAAATTACCACTTCTCTCCTCCCTCTTCTCCGATTACCTCTTCCTTGACCTCTTTATCTCCGCCCTCCCGCGCATCCTCCTCCTCATCTCAATCTTCACACCCTCTCTCTCCAGTAGCCTGTCCACCAACGAACCCCCCACAATCCTGTCCTCCACCATTGCCGACCCATCAGGAATCCCCTTACTCGACAGCTTCCTCACCGAAGTTGTCGTAGCGCTCCAACACTCCTGGATGGACGCCACTTCTCACATGAGCGTCACCTCATACAACATCTTGACCATGTTCCTGAAATTGTGTTTGGTGGTGACATTGGGACTGTGTAGCGGGCTGCAGGTTGCAGCTGGATACTGTGTCAGGGGGTATGCGGCCAGGTTGGCGAGACTGCCGAGTGGGGCGTGGGAGAGGAGGGTGAGCTTGCCGGATGTGGTCAGTGGGAGTGATTTGGATGAGTGGGAGGAGTATCGGCATCGTGCGGATGAGAAGTTTGCTTAAGTCTACTTCTTTTGAGAGGTCAACCTCAAGAGGTCAGACTGAGACAATTCAATGATGGGATGAGACAACAGTTGGTTCAGGAAGTTGTATGAAAAGTTTATATGAAGGGATGAAAAAGGGCCTGTTCTTTAAAGACTGCTTGTACTCGGCTACCGAGGTGTGCTTCACAGCTACGCTGATGGTGCTTGGTGCTGGAAGGCATGTCGATAAGAACAAATAGCAATTATTGTATAGTTATATGAGATCACGAATAACATTACTGTTAAAGAACACAGGACCGCTAGTAGCTCTTGTGAGTGACATGGCGCAACACTTCTACACCATCACTCCGTTCCCTCTCATCACGACCATCGCACTTTGCTTCCAAAAATCTGGGATCTGCTTCTTGTGCTTTAGCAATAATGCGGCCGGATGGTGTAGTTGGTTATCACGTATCCTTAACACGGATAAGGTCCTGG
>WCAA01000106.1:0-70579 GCA_010623925.1 Antarctomyces pellizariae | reverse complement strand
CTGAATGATGTACTGAATGATGTACTGAATGATGTACTGAATGATGTACTGAATGTGATGAATGTTAGTATGACATATAACTGAGACATTTGTGGCCAGCGGTAGAAGAGACTGGGTTTTGGTTTTTAAATTTCAGGAACGGTGCCTTTAGTCCGATAATTTGCTGGGTGCTAATCGTTCACCTTATGCACGTGATGAGATTTTGGGTGTTTGGGGATGCGTAAAGCAGCAACTAACGCCAGCCGAAAACAGCAGCTTTGACACCACAACCTTGCATAAAATTATAGTCTATGGCTAGGCCTAGACCCGCACTCTTTAGATATACATATAACTGTTCTTTTGTTAGAAAAGGACAAGCAAGCAACAACTATACATTCACATTCACTTTGAACATCTTTCAGTATTCATAGAATAAATATGTCCCTTCTGAGTTTTCAAACTCAACACCAGTCTCAAACTTGCCACGTTTTATTACCTTTGAGTGCTGTGTTGTGGAATAGTTCAAGTCAACAACTTTTGTTGCATATACATTTATTTACTACCTTAGTACCTTACTTTGCTTTAAGAAACAGTTTACTTTTCAACAATTCATGCAAAAAGTGTGTATATTGGTAGGTTGTCAAAAATTAGTTCCAAAGAATAGTCTTTAATAGAAAAATTGCAGTCTATACATAACTAGGACAAAGGGGTCAACTTGATATAAAATGAGCAGCTATACGTTGTGGATAGTGTTTCATCATGTAAGCTTTACCAAACTAGGTTGTTTTTATGATGTCACCAGATTTGTAATTGCTGCCATCAATCGTAATAATGACAAAAGCAGGCAGGTCTCTATTCTTGCCATTGTCTGATTTCTACCATATTGGCTCTGTCTAAGAACAATTTCATACTTTTTACACTCTTCTTGCCCTCGACTTTAGCACGATTCTCATATTTTAAAAATAATCCATTTCTTTGGGACTGCATTTTATGTTGTCCTCATTCATCTATTGTTCTCTTTGCGCACAAAGTCCCTCGTCCTCTTTAAAGTCAAACACAAACCTATTCACACTCACAATCACATAAACTATAGTTGATATCACCTTGTCTTCTACCACTTACCTCTGCCACCTCAGCCGCTCTATCCCATCCACTTCTTCTGCCCACCCCTAGCCCAGCCGTGCATACAACTCAGCTAGACTAGAATCCCCGGACTACACCAGTAAGCTTGGCAGCCACGTCCCACGTTACTATACTCTGTTGGAGCGCAAGGCCTGCATCAAGAAAAACCAAGCTGAGGCTGTTGCTGCCGCTATGACTGCTGACCAGAAAGCTTAAGGTGGTATTCAGGTTGACGGTATTCTTGTGGCTGCCGCTTTCGCTAGATTTGTCGTCAACAGTAAGACTCAGTAATCGACTCTTTCTGTCAGTTTCTCTGTCTCATGTTCTTGTTGGCGTGGCTAAACCACGATAGGCTAGGTAACACGAGTAAGATAAATACGATCAAGGTAGGTATTCCCTTTCGGCTCCTTTTAAGTGAACTTCAATGAAGATATCAAATCAAACTTAACTTCCTTTGTATACATTCGTGAACTTGAAGCCGCAAATTGCTGAGGTATCCTGTCAAAAGCTTTCCGTAGCCGAAATACTTTTCTTCTTTCAGCCTTGCTACTTGCCTCCCAAGCCACCTTTCTCATATCGATATCTGCCTGAAGTTCTCGAACTCACTCCGCCTCATGGTGATCTGCGACCTGTGGAGTTGTCAACGCAATATTATTGGAGATGGCCCACACTTATCCAAGCAAGCTTGTCATGAGGCGAAAGTGCCACTTTTACTTCGTCACCTGTCTCGTCGCTCTCTCCCACACAAATTATTCTTTTTAAACCTTTAGCTAGATAAAAACTTTATATATTGTGATCGGTAGTCGTCCCAATATAGCTACGGCATTATGTTATTCCTGCTCCCTTCCTCCGCCCGAAATGACCCGGCAACCCCACCTCGCATTTCACTACTCGGGAAGGGCCAATCATCGTGGTTGCGCATAGCGACGGGCGGTCGTCATCAATCCCGACGCGGGGCAGTCGTGGAGGGGAAAGTGAAATATGGAGAAGTGACAGCCGCGGATGCTGGGGGATGTCTTGTGATCGTTCTATTACCATTACTTGAAGCAATTGCGACGAGAAAGAGCTTTTATTACCAGGCAGCAGGGAAAGGACCAGGAGTTCATTTAGCCATGCACAACCAGCTATCCAAAGGCTGAAAGACGTTGATAGTCAATTGATTGACAAGCTCCCCACTACAAAACCTGGCAGAGTTCATCGACGTAAACTTTACCCTGACGTTCCAATCCACTATCGTACCAATCTACACCACTTCAAGTACCAATAAGGTCCCAAAGCGGCGTACTTTGTTCCTGTTACAAAGTAGCGGCTTCCCATGGCGGAACCTCCTTCTCCAGACCCCATGAACCTCTTGTGATCCGCAACGACCCGATACCCCGGGAGCGAAGAATTACCTCATAAGAGTCCTAGACGCGGGGCAGTGAATGTTCTCTTCTTTACTTCGAGGCTTTCCAACTTATTCTGCTTCTCCTCTTCTTCATACACACTCTTCACCTCTACTCTCACGAATCTCACGATACCCGATTGTAAACACAATCAAACCTCACTTCAGATACCCCAACTACACACGAAACAGATAGATATACAACACCGCAATCATGGCGTCTCACGATCAAAACCCAAGCGCACAGAGCGAGAAGATTAACACTGATATCGTCACTCTCACCCGCTTCCTGACTGAGGAGCAGACCAAGCACAAGGAGGCTACTGGAGACTTCACGTATGTGCTCAAACCTCACTTCTGTCCCACTCTTCACGTATTGCGCACGTCTGGAGCTCCAGCGAGCTGTACCTCACTTCCCTCAAATTTCACGATATCAATTTAATGGACTTAATACTGATGAAAATTATAGCCTCCTCTGCCACGCCCTCCAATTCTCCTTCAAATCCATAGCTTACTACATCCGCCGCGCCACGCTCATCAACCTCACCGGCCTCGCTGGCTCCGCAAACATCACGGGCGACGACCAGAAGAAGTTGGACGTCATCGGCAACGACCTCTTCATCGCCTCCATGAAATCGTCTGGCAAGGTCGCCGTCCTGGTCTCAGAGGAGGAGGAGGAAGCTATCTTCTTTCCAGAACACAAGAACGCCCGATACGCAGTTGCCTGCGACCCAATTGATGGAAGCAGTAACTTGGACGCCGGTGTTTCCGTCGGCACAATTTTCGGTATTTATAAGCTTGACGACGAGGTTGTGACGAGGGATGGAGGCGTCACCAAAGAGGATTTGCTGAAGCCAGGAAACGAACTTGTAGCAGCAGGCTTTACTATGTACGGCGCCTCCGCTCAGCTGGTGATTACCATGAAGGGCGGGTCCGTGAACGGCTTCACCATGGACAATTCGCTTGGAGAGTTCATTTTGACGCATCCGAATATGAGGATACCAAAGAAGCGCGCGATTTATTCGGTGAACGAGGGAAATAGCATGTACTGGACTGAGCCGGTTAAGGAGTATTTCGAGTCTTTGAAGTACCCGACTGAGGAGGGCGGAAAGCCATATTCTGCAAGATACATCGGGTCTATGGTCGCAGATGCTTACAGAACGCTGTTGTATGGTGGAATTTTCGCATACCCGGGAGATAAGAAGAGCCCTAAGGGAAAGTTGAGAATCCTTTATGAGTGCTCGCCTATGGCTATGGTGTTTGAGAATGGTAAGTCGCCTCCCCTCCGAGCTCTGCTCGTCTCCCGTTCTCTGCTCGGCTACCGGTCTCGGAACTCGTGCGGGCGATGGCTCCAGCGAGGTCTAGGATGGAGGAAGATGTAAGAAGTTGAGGAATACAGGCTAATATCACACAGCTGGTGGACAAGCAGTCAACTCGGAAATGCAGCGCATGATGGAGATTGTGCCGGAGACTATCCATGATAAGAGCGGTATCTTTATGGGTTCTTATGATGAGGTGCAGAAGGTCATTGATATCCATAAGAAGGCCGAGGGTAAGAACTAAGTTTTTGTGGAGTACGTACGAAAGGGTGAGGGGAACAAGATGCTGGTACCTTGTTTCGATGAAAGTTTGAGGGAAGGAAAAGGGTTTCAAAGCACAAACGGAAGGACAAGTACATAGCATGTTAGCATAGGGTTTGATGTCAATGAATGATATCAAGTACCCGGCCCTTTTCGGCTCAACACCCGAGGAAAATGGTATCAAGATATCTATCGGACTCTTTGTTTCAGGCTGGTAACAAACAGCAGTTAACCAACTCGGTCACCTATGCGACTTTGCTCACTGGTGAACTGTAGGATACGAAAGACTATTGCTGCTGTCATCAACTTCAAGCAGTGCAAGCAACAGAAACAGGGTAGTCAGCGCTCATAACCGTTGTTCTTTCGCGGGGCACTAACGTTCAGGCGTTGTTGAATGGCATTAATTTTAGCTTTGAGGAACTGGTTGGTTGTGGAGTTTCTTCATTTACATAAGGCTTGATTGGAACCTGAACTTGCTAACCGGTCATCGTGGATACCGGCGCGGAGGAAAGTAGAAGACATAGCGAAGATGGGCATATAAATCCGTGGTAGCGAGGAAGAACATGGAGGTTCGTGTGGAATGATTTTCAAACACTAACAGGTTTTGGCTCCCGCTCTGCTCTCGCTCGGGTGTGTTTGGGAATGCTTGAGCTCCTCGTCTTCTGCCTCTTAAGTCTGCAGGGCGACATATTAAGCGTTGACAGCAGACGGGGGCTCAATAACCATTAGCGTGCTAATGATTGGTATCACCAAGCCCAGCTTTTGGCATCGATTTTTGGCCTCTCGTGCCACAGGCTACATGCATGAAGGCCAAGCATTTGCTGTATGCCAGGCAGAATCTGGTGGCGCTGGTGTGCTCATACAGTATATACCAAAGTCTTAATTGCTGATGCTGGGCAGTCAAGCCTGCATAGGTTCGTCCCTTTTATCCTGCTTCAGCTTAGAGAGTTGGCCAAATCAAGCAGGAGGTACACCCGGAGCTTCGGAAGCTTGAAAAAATGAAGATAAGCTAGGAAAGCGGGTATGTAACACCATGCTGATTGTGCGCGATCTGTTTCTGGGGGTCACTGAAATTACAAGATAATACGAGTCGAGTAGAACCCTATATGAGTAGCTCTGCGCTCGCCATAACCGGTCAACTGGTTACTGAGGGCGAGATGATAGCGACAGTAGCATCAAGAATCTGATCAACATCAATGCTGGCAATGGCTAAGTAGGGCTGCGCTTGATATTCAACCTGCGGTTTGCCACCAAAAAAAAGGGGGACGCGGGTTTCCTTGGCTGTTCACCCAGATGCTAGCCGCCCAAAGCAAGCATTTACATATGTTTGATTTTTCAGGGGTGTGTAACGAGGGCTCAAAATATGTAGTACTACTTAACGGCTGTCTTGTGCCTTGGGAATGAAAGGTCATTATAGGTATGAGCTGGTTTTTAGTAGATGATCCAGCCGAGGAGTTGCACTTGGAAGTCTGGGTATACATAAAACCAGCTGAATCTTTCAAGTTGATTTTCGAGCTACAACCACAGTATAGGAAGTACGTTTGTCGATCAATGTGCATCCTTCTCGATTCTTCAAAAGTAAAACAAATTGATGAACTAGTATATGATTCTACTAGTGCCTTCGTGTCAGCTAGCTGCGTGGCCAAGGCTATGAGCCAGTTGCTTAATCGTGGAAATAATCATCAACAGAGGTATTTGGTAGCTTTTGCATTGATGTAGATATGCATCTTGATGGTAAGGATTGTCGCTAGCAGCAAGCAGATGGAAAGAAAGGCAGTTGCCCTCTGTTCAACGAAGAAAGAGCAGAGACCCGGCATCTCTCGTATCTCGGTCTTGTGTCTAACTCTTCTTGTGTGTAGAATCTGAAAGTGCTGTGGAAGAAGCGATTTATAGCGTGGCGAAAAATCGTGTTGGGAACTCGGGACTAAGTTTCATAAATTCACTGTCTAACCTTTATCTAGTGGCTCTACGCTATCAAATAACACTTACCTTTCGCTCCACGAATACCTACAACAACTTCGGCACAAAAACCGGCGTCTCCCTCTTCCACCTCTTATAATCCTCCCTCTCCCCATATCTAGCATCATACTTATCCTCACTCAACGGAATCCCACTCACCTTCGTCAACAAAAAAGTAACGAACACCGGACTAACAGCACACAACCCCACCGCCGCCGCTTGACCACGTGCACCCAGACCTAGCCCAACCGCCCTGAGTCCCACGGAGCTACTAAGCACACCCCAACACGTAAAAGCTAACCCAGTCCACAGCGTCGTTTCGCCAAAGTAGTTAGGATGTCTACTCTTTGACCACAGGCCCGAGGTAAGGAAATCCTCATCATGCTTCTTGGCTTTTTTGTCTGCTACCCAGCGGGATTTCTGGCGGTCGGCCGTGATTTCGAAGGCGAGTCCGCCGACGAATAATGACAACCCGAGAGTATCCCAGATGGTCAAGCCTGGCAATGCCTTGGATATCAAGGAACCAGGCACGCTGTTGAGGCAGAGTACCGGCATCAGGCATAAAGACACCCATGTCGCCTGTGCCATGAATGCGCCCATGAATTTTAGGGGGTGGGAGCGGACGTTATCGAAGCGGGAGTCGTGGCCATCGCCTAGGACGCGCTTGAAGAGGAAGGATCCTACTGTTCAATCGGTTAGCACTCTCTTATTTTGCGTAGAATAAGATAAAGACATTGTAGGAAAAGCAGATAGGTACTTACACCTCGCGGCCCAAATAGCGACCGCAGCACTAACAACCACCTGTCTCCAATTCAACCCCACGCCCTCAGCACCCTTCATCAATCCCATCAACGTCGGACTGGCTCTCGTCGCTTTCACTGCCACATTCCCGGCATATCGAGCCCTGAGTGCGGGCAGGCACAGAGAGAATGCGGTGGCGGAAAGGTAGGTCAGGGAGCCGGAGAGATCGTAGAAGCGCTCGGTTTGGAAGGCGATGGAGGGGACGGCTGCGGCGATTTGGAGACCGTAGACGAGGCCGAGGCAGGGAACGAGGGTGCGCAATAGGGGGGTGGAATAGGTGGCTGAAGTTAGGAGGCGGGAGAAGACCGTCATGATGTCGATGGAAGTGAAGATTGGAGTTTGGGGTGCCTGTGATGAAGTGAGGTTTGCGACGAGCTATTGCTCGCTTGTTAATAGGAGAGGAGAAGAGCCGAAGCTCACGACAGTACGACAGCGAGAATAGTGCCTACCTAGCTTCGATTGGCATTGATGGCATTTGAAGCTAACGTCAGCTATACGGTTGGTGTTGTGTGCTCTGCAGGATGATATTCAGCCTCGCGGGCCTCTGACGCCATCGTCGGTTTAAGTTAAACTACACTTCCGACCTCGATCGCCCCGTTCCCGATTACCACACGTGATAGTGCATCATCAACAACACCAAAACACTTTGATGGGTATACCGAGTACTTTTAAATGCAGCGTGCATCTTCAGCATCTCACAATGTTTTGCAGCGTTTCACCGAGACTCGGATTTCCAAGCTGAACATACACGAGGCAGTTTTCCTGACTCGCCTTGTTATGGATGCGGCCGGAAAACACCGTAGGCAGTTTTCGTTAGTCATATCTAGCTTCCTCTGGCGCGACAGCATTTAAGAATCCCATAACGTCGCTCTCGTGACGCCTTTTGGCTATCTCCATTCCTATTCCTCCCTCACGACGCTGTAACCTATATACGCCGCAATAATGGTAGTAGCCACCAACGGAGCGGCGCCAAAGATGCCATCCCTCATGGAGCGCATCCTTGACCTCGCCAATATCCCTATGATGTACACTGCGGGCTCTTTCTGTACGTAGCCGTAAATTCCGTGACTAAATCATCCATTAACGCGATATCAGTCTTCGTTAAGATCTTCCTTAAAACCCTCCTTACTTCGCCATTTTCTCTCAGAATCTCAAAAGTGCGCGAACAATCTTTCGCCTCCCTCTGGAAAATAATCGTCTCCCGCACTCTCCCAGATTCGCCTCTTTTCCCATTCTTAGCAATCCAGAAGACTGCCTCCGGACTCGTCCTCGATCTCGGTCCTGGAACCGGTGCTCAGCTCGAGAATTTCGATCCTACCAAAGTCACAAAAATCTACGGCGCCGAGCCCTCTGTCTCCCTCCACGACGACCTCTACAAGGAGGTCTCTAAGCAGGGCCTCGATGGTAAATATAAGGTTCTGACTTGCGGCGCGGAATGGGAGTCCATTATCCCTGCCCTGACCTCCGAGGGACTCATCCCAGATGGAGTAACAACCGAGATCTTTGATACGATTGTCTGCTGCAAGGTACTTTGCGGTGTGCCGAGACAGGAGGATACGGTTAAGGGTCTTTACAAACTTCTTAAGCCGGGCGGAAGATTGTTAATAAACGAGCATATTCGTAATCGCTGCGAGACTCCGAATGGTTCTTACTTGGCGAGGGCGCAGCAATGGGTTTTCACCCTTATTGGGTGGAAGTTTATGATGGGTGGGTGTGTGTTGGATAGGGATACGGCGGATGTTATTGAGAGGTTGGGGGAGTGGGAGGATAGGAGGTTGAACTTTGTGAGTGAGTGGAGTACTATACCTTTTGTTTTTGGGTGGTTTGAGAAGAAGAACTAAGTTGGATGTGTTGGACAGAGGCGAGTTGGATATACATATTTTTGGATCACACAGAGGAATGGACACATTGGATAAAAATGTTATTTCTGTTGGAATCTATCTCACATTTTGTTTGAATGTTATAAACTTTAGGTCTACTCCTTTACCATTCCGCATAAAGCGACGGAGCAATGGAGGGGTCTCAATGCAGTGGCACGCAGTGAGAGCCAACTTTCGCGGCGAGAGGATGAGCGAAGTCGAAGGTGTGCAAGCTTGCGAAGAAGACTCCGAGAAAGCCAGCCTTTCTCCAGCACCATTGCTTTCACACGAAAGGGTCGGAGCAGCTGAAGATCCGGAGAAGGATATAAAACTGAGTTCCAGATGTTAGTATGATAACGATTGCTCAGGTGCTTTATGTGCTGGGCAGCGAACAACGAAGTAGGCTCAACGGCCGTAGCGAACACTGAGTGCAAGTGCGGCCAGTAAGTACTCGATATTTGGACGACTGAGAAGTGCTGCGCGATGAAAAGGAAAGAAGGTGGGAGGGAAACGGATTTATATACAAATGAGATGCGCTATAATGGTAGCGCGAAGCTAAGGTGAGTGGTCATCATGGTTATGGGGGTGAGGTAGTTGTTGAGGAATATATGCCAGAATGAGGAGGTTATGATGGACTGATGACTGGTTGATTATGGGCAGTGTCGTTGACAGGTGGATAGCCGTACCAACTGCTCACTACGGACATTACAACCGCGGGGCATGCAGAATGAACAGCGGTACATATTTGATGTGCAAAGGACAGCGATATCCGTTATAGCGCAGCATAGTTGTGTTTAGGAATATGAAAGCCATTACCCCATCATTCACCAGACCGCATTTGTTTGCCACCATTCGTTAGCAGCGGGACATTTTCTATGGTTCCTTCACTTTAGGTACCGCACCATCTTCCATCCCATCTCTTCTTAGCTCCATTCTAATGGTAAAGCTGCCAAAGGATAGCTGCAGACACAATGTCCCAAGAGTAATGGCGACCTTACGTTCACCCCCCCCCCAACCTCAACCAATATTACCACCATGGGAACACCCTATACTGCTCTCATTCATATTCGTTTCACCATAGGATACGTCTCTCGATATCGTCTTAGTCAACCGGTTTGCGGGAGCATTCACGAATCTCGACTCGGCATCTGTTCCAGGACCAGTTTCCATACAATGATGGCCAAAGACTTGCGGCCAGCGCCGCCAAGCGAGCTGCCTCGAATAAGAACACCAATCCTGCATATTGATCACGAAACTTCGAGGCATCACTCGCTTCCATTATGTCATGGCATCCAGTCGCCATTGTCGACACGTTGAGTCTCATTCTACCGACAAAATACTTCGCCACATACGCTCGTCGGGTTCTACAAGCCTTAGACTTCTCAAACCGGCTCGTTTTCAAGGTGAATATGGTAGCTAAGAAAAAAGAAGGCACCAGGAGGATGCCAAGCTGAACGTACAACTCCAGAGTTTCGAGCATGCTCAAATGCTTTCAGATATGGAAACAAGGTTCAATGGGAAACCACAGATTCTCAGAAATGAGACGCGAGGGCTACAATACCAGTATGTATTTCTGCCTCTTTTCAATCCCTACGAAAGCTAACGATGTATCTAAGGTTCAACCAGTTTTAATCAAAAGAACAGCCTGCTGCCGTTCTCGCGATACTATAGTTTTGATCTCTGCGGTGCCTTTCAGCCAGAACAATTTGCCGGAGGCCGAAGCCCTTTATCGAGACTCTGAAGGTAGAGAGAAGGAGCGATGTAAGCAATTTCTGCCAAAAATATGCCTTTGGCTGTTTGATGGTGTGAGTTGTCACAGCTAGGGTTGATGGTGTATCTCGGGGAACAAAACGTGCCGACGTTGCGGTTTGTCTCTCGTGAGTGTAACCCCAGACTCGCGCAGTTATTGCCGCGCAGGAGTTCTGCCTCTGAGAACTGGTTTGACGAAGGTTGGGTACCTCTCTCCGTCTTCGCCGCAGCTTTACTTGTCATCTTCGGTGTCCTCAGCAGGATCGTGGTGGGAGGTCGATTGGGAACTGAACTTCTTTACTACGGCCACATGCTCGATGATAAAGTGCTTGGTCTCTTGGTTGCAGGGATGCGGCAGTATTTGCTGTTGTAGATCTGCTTCGGCCCACCCATGCTTCGAAGTCCGTCATTTACTTCTGAGATTGCTGGTCTATCTTCTCGTCTTTTGGCTACGCCGTTCGGGATGAGCCGTAAGATGCTTGGTGCTATTGTTTCTCAAAGATGGGTTTCGTCTTTACCTTTTCCTTGATGCGAGGCAGCCCTTCTTCTACTCCCTTGCAATGCCCTTAAGTGCTAGGCCCCAAGCCTCGTCCCAACTTCCGATACCACGACGTTCGGATCAGGAATCAGGCTCCGATTTGGCGGGGGCAAGTATCCGCCCACCACCATCATTGAAGCTGTTGCATATCGAACTGTCAGCGCGTCCACAAATAAACGCCCATCTGTTGCTACAGCTTGCACAACGATAACATCTGCGCCTTCGGTAAGCACGTCACTTTTAAGCGCGGAAGATCATCATTCAGGAGCCGTGAAGCAAGGTCCAAGCGCCAGTTGCGGCACGCATAGAGCAACGACTCAATTCACCTTTCACTAGCTACCTGAAACATAGAAACAACGCTGACCAGCGGCCACTGGTATTCCCTATGCCAAGAACGCCTCATCACCTCACGAAACAACCAGAGTAGAGAAACTGCCTGTCCACCATCCGTCACCCATTCCACCTCACACCTCACACCTCACACCCAATTCCCATGATCCTCAATCCACTCCTCGTCACCTTCCTCCCCTCTCTTACCCTTCCATACCGAGCCCTGCGACGCCCTTCTTTCTTTTCTCTCACATCCCTTCCCAGCTCCGTCACCCTCATTCTTTTCCTCCCCATTTTTTGTAGATTTTCCACACCCGGTTTTCGCCGCTCTGAAATTCCAAAAAAACTCATCCTACTCGACCTTCGCGGCAGCTAATGTTTTACCAGCGACGGAAAGGTTGTTGGTGAGCTTGATGTTAGGCTTGCGATAGTTCGTGTGCTTCCTCAGCCTCTTTCTCGCCACCATAACCGGCACACTACTTTTCGTGACAAGATAATTGCTGAATGATCCCAGGATGACTCTGTGATCAAGTTGTTAGCCAAATGCGGACATGAGTTTACGTTATGTGCTGGAATGTGCATTGATTACAAACGGTGGGCGCAGCTATTGTGGAACCTGGCCTTGCCATTTCCCCTTGGCTTCCGTCTTCCTTATAATTCTGAGCCCGTGGATAATTTAAGGCCCCCACTCGCTTACAACCTTGATCTTATGAAAGAGAATATTAAAGGTGAGGAAGAATAGTTAGATGGTGGTGTAGATGGTTTAGAATATTCAGATTTCTCCGGTGCCTCCGGCACCACACAGACTTGAGAAGAAACATCGTCAACGTACCCCTTAAGCGCACTCCTTCCTCTGGAGCCCAGGATAACCATGGTAGGAATGAAGTAGTCGATGACCTCACAGATAAGATGCTTTGGCGATTTGCAGTGGATGACCTCTATGACGACTCTGACCTGCAATTTAGTTTTGCGAAGAAGCTTTGAGACACGCTCGGTGATATCTTCCACAGCGCGATAGCGTTCTTGCTCCGGACCCGAGGCGTTGCGGCTCAATGGTGAGGCTGACTGGTTTCGTGGCGTTCCAGTTCCTCTCGGTGTGCCGATGCCGAGTGGAGATGGTACGTGCATACTCGAAGTGGTGATAGAGTGGCGAATGTTCGTGAGGTTGTATGATGGGAGCGAGGTCGTCGATCCAGCAATGGATTCAGCCTGTCTCTGAATGGTCGGAGTACCTGCTTGAGCCTCAGTGATACCTGTCTCTTCATCAACGCAGTATATAGCCAGAAGCGTATCGCCGTCACGAAGAACAGTACCAACTGTCCACTCTAACGCATGCGCTGCCTCTTCAGATAAATCAGTTGCGACGAGATATCTGCGAAGACGACGGCCTTCGTCTTCAGCATCCTTTTGCATCTTCGCAAAATCACCTCTAAACATGGTACGTACGGATCTCTGAGTCTCCGGTTTGGACGCAATCGGTGTGAGCAGAATGGCGAGTCTTTGCGCTCTTCTGATATCAGAAATCTCCTGCTCAGTATCCGAATCGTGAGGCGTGTTAATTCCGCTGGCATCGAAAGCAGTTGAGGGATGAACTCCTTGCCTTGTTTGCGGCTTAAGCATGGTGGTACCTCCTGGTCCAGTAACAGTGATTTCTGGCTCCAGTAAGCTTTTGACTTGATAGGCTTTCTTAGCCCTTCCATTTTCAAGCATCTGTCTCTCTTCTTCAGCAGCAGCCATGAGCGACTTTGCCTCTCTTGGACCTGCATCACCTTGCCCGAAGCCTAATGGCGTCTTCCGAGATTCTTCCGAGTTGTGACGGCTGCTCTTCTTTCGTCCACGTGAACCTTCGTCAGAGTCAGACTCATCGCTGCTCTCGACCACGTCTTCAGAGCCTGTGTAGCTGTAATCCTTAGTCAAGCGGCCTTTGCCATCTTGCTCAGCCTTCTTTCTCGAGGCGAGCGTAGATAAGCTTCCACCGGTTAATGCAAGGTTTGCATCTGACATTCTTCTGTATGCGGAATCTTTGTCAACCATGAGTCCCGAGTCCAAAACCAGCATGTTGGAGTTGTTCGCCGGCGACGCTGATCTCACACCTAACCGGTTATGTGGAGAACGGCTCTTGTTGACAGCCAGCGGCCCACCCATGAACGGAACGCTTCTACCCCTGTCTCTGGGAACACCACCAAGGTTGCCGCTCGCAGCTTCAGCCAAAGCGGAACCAGCTGGCTTCTTTCCCGCTTGTGTGTTTCTCTTTGGCACAATTGGTCCTCCTGGGTTTGCCTGCAGGTAGCCAGAAAACTGGTAATCGTCGGTGATGTCCTTATTGCCACTTCTCGGCCCAAAGGCCGGTGTCTTCGTGACCGCGTCACTCAAGCTCCTGTTATGCTGCCCTGCCTTGTCCTGCTCGGCTGGGCTCGTATTCGCGCTCCTGCTTACGCTGCCTCTTGTCTTTGGAGGACTTGAGCCAATGTCGAGCATGCTCCTGATCGGCGCCTGCGCTGTGGTTACGCCTGAGCTAGTAGTGCCTGAAATAGAGGCATTGCGTGGGACCTCATCGGCGCTGACTACGTCGAGCATGCTACGGACCGGCGAGCGACGGTTCACTGGGGATACAGCAGCTCCGCCGCCAGAACCCATGGAGCTATGGCTGCTGCGAGAGGTGCGAGATGGTTTGTTGGAGAGGCCCTCCATGAGTTCGAGGACGGCGAGACGTTCTTCGTCTAGAGCTGCCTCCATGGACATCGTTAGTTTGCCGGCCATGTTGGCGGTGTTCTCGCTCTGGTATGATTTTGATCTGCTGTATGTGGGTTGTGTCTCAAGATGTTAATTGTTGTGGGTTTGGGTAGATGGGTTGGTATTGAAAGGCAAGTGAACTGTCTGATCACTGCCAATCGGTTGCTGTTAGCGGTTGATAAACTTTCGGAATCGTGGTTTGTTGTGTTCAAGATGCTTCATGGTGCGGCGGGCGATCATGCGGCGGTAGGAAGGGCAGCTAGTGCAAATGGCATGCCAACTAGTTGCTGAGCGTATGTAATGTGAAGCAGTCGTCCAAAGAGGAGAAGGATGGTGCGAGCTGCAATAAGAACAAAGTGAAGATTGCTCTAGTGATGAAGGTGGTTGACGAAGGGAATGTGGTCACAAAGGAGGCGACAAATTAATAGACGGTGTCTGGTTCTTTGCATGACCCTGATAAGTGAGGAAAGGTGCTGTAGGACGAGGAAAGCGAAGGACGAGAGGAAGATGCACCACTGACATAGCCGCAGGAGCTGTTGACAGGGAACACAGCGATTCGCTGATCGGGAAGGCTGCTGTGGCCTGCTCAGTTTAAGGTTAGGCTGTCCTGTGTTACACTTGCCACGTCCTTGAGGTCACTGAGACACCTTGATGGCTGGGCCCTTAGACTCCACAGCCAACAGAACTAGATCTAGCCGCTTCTAACATAGGTATGGAAAGCTGTTTAGTGTGAGTTGACTAGCTGCTATTTTTGTATGTGGCCTCCCAAATGCACATTTTGGGCTTTTCAGGGCCCATGGAAAGCGAAACGGGGACCTACAGCTTGACAGGCAACCTACAGCTCTTCCTTGCACAGTACGGAGCGCGCCGAATGTCATCAATACAACAGCAAGCTCCAATGTCCTATAGTCGTATCAAGCTCTTAAATATAAGTAGTTACTGGGCTAGTATATCTAGTTCAAGCCTTGACTACTTGTCATAAAGATACCTTGATAAGCTAAACTCAATCTTCTAATGCACATCAGCTGCAGATCTCTTCACCAATGGACATTAAGCTCAACAATTTGACAGCGGTGAAGCCAGCGCATTCGCCAAGATGATTCTATGTTTGTTCATTTAAAATAATAGAAGATCACCTGAAGAGTGATGTCTGCGCCAAGGTGAATTGTGCAGCACAGCTGCCAGTTCTCTGGTCGCCATCGCAGAGATTCCAGCCGGAAGTGCTTGGTTTGGAGTACAACAGATGGATGGAAGTCACACGTTCGACACAGTGGTTCTCATCAAGATTTATCAAGTGTTTGATATCTGTCTTGTCTTTAATGTCCACGCGTCGCCCATTGCGCTGAGAAGGTTGGCAAGTCTCAAGGAGACAGTGGATGATGGACACTTTTGGTTCGTGGTCTGGATAGCTGTCGCAAATGATGCAAGGCTGCTCTCGATGATCGCTACAGTGGTTAGCAGCACACATCGTGTGAGCATCCTGGACACTGGTCACTAATGTTCTTTTTCATCGTTGATCGCGCCAACATTGAGAAAGCCGTCCTTATCTTATCGCAACCATAGTCTCGTGCCTCGCGGACAAGGCTGCCAGACACGGCTGCGACTCTCGCTAGCCGAAGGGCACAATGCGCTAACGGCAGAAATAAATATCAACGTCAACTGAGCCTCTTGTCTTTCTTCAACCACAACCACCAACCAGCGTGTGATCACCACAACGCTTGTCCTCCACGACAATTGGCATTTGCGCGCTTTCGGTTAGCTGTCATTTACCAATGGTTGGTCGCGCACTCGAACTCTAGGCTGTATTCGGCTCAGCCTCGGAGCAAATCTGAAATGGTTAGTTCATCTTTACCTGAGCACACAAACCCGGTTATGATTATCGTATACCGATTCATATTAGCGAAAGCCCTCTCCTTGACCGGAGAGAAGCCGTGAGCACCGATTTGCATGTCAGAATGAACCACATCTTCACCACAATGAAGCATGAAACCAGAGTTGTGAGCTTCGGCTAACATGGTCTCATCAGATTTGTTACGAGGTCGATACAACCTGAACTTCGAGGCGTGCAATTATCAACAAATGATAAAATGGTAAGCGCAACTCTCCTTCAATCATGGTTACATATGTCGATGATGTACTTCGGTCGCTTCGGCGGCAGTTGGAATTACCTTCTCGACCTACGGGGCTGAAGAAATTAAGGCTAAGCTGAGACATAACCACAAACATTTGTTTTCAAAATTCGTGCGAGCCTCCAACTAACGAATAAAATAGAATTTCAAAGTGTAAGACTACCTCAACTTCCAAACCATCACGAAAATATCTGCAAAGGATGAAACAGCACTGGGCTCCGATATAAATGAAGGAGATGCTACTTCTGCGTCAGGACTTAGAAAACCCCGACCACTGATGCACAAACAACAACATATTTCGATACGGCTGGCATATTTGTATGGAGTTTGAAGCTAATGTTATCTCAGTGGATTAGCATTACTCTTGTTCGTTCTGGTTATCGGTGGGGCAGAAATGGTAAGCTTTTCACATTTTCCTTCATAAATCAAGAGTCATCTCGAAGATTATACCCTTAAGCTAGAGTCTTAGACGCATAAAAATGCTATGATAACACACGCTACTTCATGAGAGAAATCAATTCTTATTTATGAACAAAGTCTGCATTCGTTAAACTGTTCACTAACATGAATTATCAGTGTCCACCTCGTCCATCTCTGTTGTCCATACTCGACATCGATGTGACCGCGAGTTGTTCTCTAGATCAATGTAAGTTTACACAATTTTTTCCACATGGCTGGCACTCGCTGCTGCCCACCTTATATGATGAGCAATATTAGATGACGAATCCGAGATTGGCTGATGCTCCGTTATGGAGCTAGGTCGCTGTGATGATACCCCTTTTATAACCATTCATGCAAATCTGATTACATTCATATTACGAATACTTCATGTCACTGTGTATGGGCTTTGACTAACTTTCTCATAGTGCTTAGTTGCAGTTCGAGTAATCGAAGACCTTCACATCATCTTCGGCCGCGTCGGTTGGACTTCACTGAGGAACTTCTCGCTCAGAGATGAGCGAGAGGTTTTCGGCGTACTGCGTAAAGTGTAAGTTTTACCATTTTTCACAGGGAAGGGAAACATATTTTGATGATTTGACCGACAACGACAAGCATATGTCCGAGCACTTCGCGTGCAACGAAGAGTCTGTCCGAACTGAATATGCTCGACTACATTCTTGTTTTTACACTATCTTCGTCATACATGTACTGACTTCGATATCAGATTTTCAGATACCTCGCACTCATATCCCACCCATCCATCTATCCATCCATATGATGATGATACCCCTTCCACATACTGTAAGCATACGCCATTTCATCCTCACCCTTCAAGCTCGGACAGAAGAGAGATCGATTAAGTGATGAACATTTAACACGACGGTCTACTGCGCCACGCTCCTTTGAGAGTAGTTGGCGGTGATGATATCGCCTGTGACAAGGCAATTCGTTCTGAAAATCGATCTCGAATCTCCTTGTTCTAAACGTGTTGTGGAGCAAGAGACTAACCGGGATATAGAACTTTAGCTTGCACTTGATGTGGATTAAAATGGTGGAGTTTTCATTGATGGTGGCTCCACGAGCTGCTGTTGAAGAAGATTTAGACGTCAAGTGAATACGCTTGGTGCTGATTGCTTGGGTCGAGGAGCGCAAGCTGAAGACTTTAGGAGTTGCACTAATTCAGGCTTTGGGCACGTCTGTCATCCGTTCGTAACGACAAAATTCAAGTGTTGATCTGCCACAGTGCTCTCTCGACTAGCGAGGTGCGAGGCCTTTGCTCAACTCGTGTTGCTAGAGGCACCAGTCAGGCCGGCCATAAGTATTGTGCTTTGGACCTTCAGGGCATCTTCAGGGGGTGTCCACTGAAGCTTTTCCACACTCATCAAACCTTCAAAATCTGTTAGCACGCTCTTAGGGGCACAGGGCCTGTTTCTTAGGGGGGCGACAGTCCCGGAAACAAAAGTTGAGCTGAACTATGCCTCGAATCCTGGACGATGCCTGTAAAGGACTGTTACGTCTGGATGGTGTCCCGTGGCAGTAGGAAGTTTTATTTGATACTCACGTACAAAGACGTTGGACGGGGAAGCACATCTGTCGCGTCTCTGATCTAATTTCATCCTTGCTTCATAAAGAAAGTGGCTATCCAAATCCTGCATAGTTTTATAGTCGTTTCTCGAGGTGTTGCTCCCGTCTAAGCTTCCCATGCTGTAGGAATACGGAGGTAGTGCAAGGAGGTACAGCACTTGTTAATGAAGTTCTATTCAAAGAGATGTAAGCAGTAAGCCGAAGGGCCAATAACAAAATCATCGAGCTCCCGGACACTATATGGAGGTGCTGGAACGTAACGGGCAGCCTGGTAGGAGGAACCGAATATAAAGCTTCTATTGCGGTGAAACGGTGATGGCAATAACAGGTTGATGATGGATGTGAGGGTGGGCCGTAAACAAACTTCGATTTTTAGAATCGAGGTTTTTCACTGGGAAGATGGAGACTGAGGCGGTTGAGTACAAAATCATGCGTCTGTTTCTTATAAAGTAATTTCTCTTGCTTTTCAAATCTAAGCAGCGCTACCCGGAAATGGCTACTTATACTACTTTCTAGCAAGCATGCCTTGGTCTTCACAGAGTGCTCAACATGGAGAAGTGCCCGACAGTGAAGGTAAAGGTTTGAAAATGACACTGAAGAGGGCATGGCACTCCGTTGTTCTGCTGAAGCTTGAAGCACAAACAAAAATGGCGAGCATACAAATGCCGGCAAAGTGCTTTGGTGACTTTCGCTGAAAATAAAGAAGTTCAAGACCTGAAGTTGTCAACGTAGATTGAGGGCTGAAGGGACACGTTGCAGAAGGCAGAGGTCCTGCTTATACAAGTCTCGTTTTCCTACAATTTATTGTTGGAGAAGTATGTGCTTATTCGATGCAGGCTGGCCTTTATAGGTATGTAGGAGTTTGGCGTGGGTCTTTGGACGTGTAGATTTCGGCCGCAGTCCGAGCTCTGCTAGAGGTCTAAAAATGCAAAGTATAGAAACGAGGCCGCGCCTTTGCGTTGGTACAGCAATACAATTTTGCTACTCGGCGCCTGTTCCATGAACCTCTGTACATGGCTGACAACTGGTGGCTTCAAGGTGAAAGCTGTGCCTCAAAAAACTTCTCCGTTTACATCTAATGGGCGATTTGATGCTGCTTGTCTCATGCACTGCTTCCAACACCATAATTCGGCTGTTGTGAAGCAGTTGTTTCCTGGGTATAAGGTTGATTTATAGGTGTGCTGAAGCTTGAGATGCCGTTACCATTAACCTTGGGCATGGACATGGGCATGGGCATAGGTAGGGTAGAGGTTCAAAACAGAACGGTATATAATAATGCGAGGTTGCAGTTGCTCTGTTGCTGCACCATAACAAAACAATTCAACGTGACTTCTCACATGAAGTATGGACAACTTACTCGGCCAATAAAGCGAAAAAACCCACGCCATTGACAGATTGCTGTTATTGTTGGCTTTGACTCTCTCTCACATTCCACTTCGGAGTAGAGGATAGCCACTTGCCTATTCAGTGTTGTGCTCCATCCTTTGGGTTTGCGAGTTAGCAATCAGCAGAGCCGTGGTTTGAGAGCGAGTCCACAGGTTGAAGTTGTAAAAAAGCCGCATTTGAGTTTGTTGAAATAGGTAAGAAGCGCAAATTCCGACACGGAAATGGGGCATGAGTACAGGTCATAAGCCGCCTGCTTGCCAACTGTCTTGAGCATGCACTGTTTGTAGCTTTACAATGACAGCATTTGCCCCCTGATGGCAGCAAGTTCTTTTGCCAGCGCTGGCAACAACAACATGATAACCAATATCCGGAAATGATTAAACTGTGCAAATCCACACCAATCTTTGGTAGAGAGGCAGCTCCATAGCTGTCGCATTCTAGTGTCAACCATAGATACGTCTTTACTGCCATCATCGTGATGGCTAATGACAACCAGCAAGTCTATCAAGCAGTTGAAGACAAAAGACGGTATCGTGAACCCGCCTCGCGCTCATAACACATTCGGGTGGCAAAATTTCGTTACTTTATCAAAGTGGGCTTGTGTACGAGCGATATATAATGGTTGCGGATGAGTGTTGAGCTACCAGACTTCAGTTCTTCGACTTAGCGATGTGGTTGCTGATGGTTTTAGGAACCATGCGCAACTGTTACCAGATTGAAGGCAAGCGAAAGGAAGTCTGAATCGCCGACTGGTGAGGCAATGTGTTGACCGAGACCATAAAATAAGGGGTGGGCATGTATTCATTCCTAAACTACAATATCTGGCTAGCAATTTGCCATCGTGTCATCATATTTCTCCCTTTTTCCTTCCCTGTGTTCTTGAGTCTACAACTCAAACTCCTCCCACCAACCCGCAACCTTCTCATTTTTCTCCATCCCGTCAAATAGGGCAACAAACTCCTCAACGGTCTCCGGCATGGCCCCATCATGCTCACCTGGCGTCTTAGGCGGGATGAGCACAGTGCTTGGAACTTGGATGACACCGTCTCTCGCAACACCATTCTTGACCTTGATGTCCGTGTAAGCGTTGACCCTGATATTCCTAATCCCAAAGTAAGACGCAACGTCAACACTCAGACTTTTATCCTTGAGAAGCGTAGGCATGTCGACGTGGATAGAACGGTGATCATGATCCATCTTTCCTCCTTTACCATGCTTCTTCTCCGCCTTCTCCCCAAGATCAGGATAATAAGCATCAGAGTACAAACTCTGGTTCAGCACAACATGGTATTCCATAAGCATCCTCAAGTACTTGAGGCCCTTGTCGGAGAAGAGGTAGGCTTGGATGAGGCGTGGTAGACGCTCCCAAGCGCGGTTGTCAGGGGCGAAGAAAGTGAGGCCTTTGTGTGTCATCTCGGCAAGGTCTTTGCGTAAGCCGGTGCGCTCGAGTGCGAGTTCGGAAGTGGAGAAGGAGGATGGCATGAGGGAGATGAGGGTAAATGCGTCTGGGGGCGGTACGAGGACGCTGCTGAGCCCGTGGATGAGGCCATTGGTCGCAGGCTATTCCGGAGTTAGCATTCTAACATCACAGCGGGTGGTGGAATAGACTTGCGATGTTGACAGAGTTGAGGCCAGCGTAGAAGTTAAGCGTAACGCCCTTGAGTCCCAACCCAACACGGATACGCTGTGGTCTTCCACCCTCACCACCAAGCTCCGGCTCATCAAGGGCGGTACCAATGGTGTCAGAAAAGAGGACGCGCTTAGCTGGGTACTCGTCCTTGACAACATGGTACAACAGCACACGTCTCAACTCCTCCTTCGACGGCTTAGGGTGATGCTTAGGGATCTTCTCAAATGCATCATCCGTCGGTGCAAAAACAGTCAAGTTGTACGAAAGCTGTGTATTGTTCAACAAGCCCACAATATCATCATGCTTATTAATCAACTCAGCAAGCTTAGTGGTATACTTGCTCTCCTGAATCATCTGATAAATCGTCAACTCCGGCGGTCCATGTCCATGATGCGGCGGCTTAGGATGGTGCGGGCGGTCTGGATGCTTGGGGTGATCTGGATGATCGCCGTGATCGCCATGGTGTCCAGCATCTGGGTCATCATTCGAGTTCCATCCGCTATAATCTGGGTGGCTATAGTCGACACCCATTCCCAAACCGTGGATCTCGGTGTCGAAAGCATCGGTCCATGAAACGGGGTCGTTGTTGTTGAGCACCTGCTGCGCCTTGGAGTAGACGGTATCGAATGTGTTCTCGCCGACCTCGACGGCCTTCTCATACTCGGATTTGATGCCGGATTTGACTTTATTGAAGGTCGAGGAGAAGCGGGAGGATGCGGCCTTGTGTTCGATTTGGAGTTTGTTAATTCTCTCCAGCATAACCTCATCCGGAAGGACAAAGGCCGATGTGAGTGCTGCCAATGGCAGTACGTTGAGGAGCTTCATGGTTGTGGTGTCGGTTCAGGTTGACGGTAGAGTCAAGCTGAGGAAGAGGTAGAGAATGAAAAGAGAAATGTTCGAAGACGTGTCTAATATGTTAAATAAAGGTTGGTAAGCTTAATGGCGAGGCCGGCCCCTAACTGAGTGATGATGTCAAGAGGTGGTTTGACGTGTGGTTGCGTTTCACGAAGTGATACCGCGAGTTTTGGAGCTCAAGTCTTCACTATCGGACCTGTAGCTGTGCCTGCTCTTGCCAACAGAGGCGTATAATTGAGTAGACAAACGAAATTGGCTAAGATGAGTTTGAAGCTCGAAATGTCTTCAATCGAGTTCTGTGAAGTTGCTTGTTGTCATCCCATTGTAGTCGTCATCGTTCCTGTCGATTGGCTCTTTCCTTCAACCCCTCATCGGAGCTGTCGGATCCCCCAAGTATGTATCTTTTCTGGCACGATCTGTGCCTGACGTGCCTGATATTTTGTTTCACGACATAGTTCAACAGCCCACCGCACTACTGGATCCGTGAAGTAGTGGCAAAAGAGTCTGCGATGTGAGGAGAAATGCTATGATAACCGGTTGACATCAAAAGCAAAATATCAAGCGCCCGACGGGAGGCTCGAACTCCCAACCTTGGGCTTAAAAGGCCCACGCGCTAACCAATTGTGCCAGCCGGGCGGCGCATTAATTTTACAACTAACAAGTCTTATTATAAACTAAACAAACTTGGAAGTCTGTGGCTAGATAAGGTAAAGCGAATGATTAGAGGGTGAGACTTTACGAACGGCAAACAGGCGGAAGCGTGTTCGTGTGACCTACTGGAGCTTTTGTGGCAATGGTTTTCCGGATGGCTCGCGATGGGCCTTGTGTATTGGGGAAAAAAGTCGGTCGAAATGTGTGGTTGTTGTTGCTGGGAGGTCTTGCAATTGTATAAAGCAGTTATCGACACTATCTGAGAAGCGCGAGCAAGATTCGGAGGCCGATGTTGGAAGTGTTGCTGCCAAATAGGGGTCACAGAAGTGGCAATGCTGACGTAAAAAGTACTTATTCCCAGACTTTGTGGTTGCGTTCGGCTCGCTGTTGTTTCCGGCGTCTGTTTGGCATGAATCCGAGACACCCTTCATTCTGCGTTATGTAAGCGCAGCATAGAAACACCACGGCCAAGGAAGAGAGGGAAATCGACATCGGAAAAATTGTAATCCAGCGCGGTTGTGGCATTGAAAGAAGCAACCTGCTGGAGCTATGCAGACAACCGCGGGTGTGTTCCAGAATGGATCTGAAGAACATGTCCATAAGGAAGGCAGAGATGCGTGAGAAATGCAGGGTTAGCGGCGAGACATAGTGGCAAGCGATGGTTCTTGGCAGATGCGGTACATCCTCAGAGGTCCTTGCCAGAGAACAAAAAGCCATTGAAATGGTATTCGTGTTTTGCCGGTATTCGAGTCTTGGACAGTTCCGTAATAATGTCCAAGTGCTTCCTGGCTTCGCCGGAGCCAGCAGGAGCCCTTGAGCCAACGCAAAGGATTCACACCGATGCCAACCATCGCGATGAGTCGTATAGAGTTGACGGTCCTTCGCCACGGAGATACGAGTAATTCCAGTAGTAAGTCACTTCACATGAAGAGGTCCGTGGGTGCTCCAAGCATTGGGCCTTCACGTCTCAACGTCCGTGGCTTCGATGAACAGTTCACGGACAGCCCGACGAAAATCCCTCCGTCGTCGGCCAAAGTTGCAAGTCAATTTCCGTCATCGTGTTCCCCGGTGTGTTCCTGGGAAGGGTGTATCGAGCGGCCGGGAGAGCCTACCCTGAAGTGTCAAACCCGAGCCATACTCGGTAAGGTCGTCGTCCTTCTCGAGTAGGGACTTAGTCCGGAAGACGGCTGTGAGTGCTCTGATCGCGTTTGGACCTAGTTCGAGGTGTGGGCAGAAATGTCAGAACGGCAAGTGTTGAAGCCCCGTCAGGTGGGGAGCACGTTTCGTTGGGCGGACCGAGCTGGAAGTTGGTAGCGGGAGACGTCGCGTAATGTGATGGTCGTCGACTGCAAAGACTATTTTCTTCTTAATCTATGAAAGATTCAGCATTCAGACCAATCAAATCGTCGTAAATACATAATGATGGCCTGATCGTTGAGCGCAGGACATTGCGAAGTGGCATGCCTTATTGGTGATGCTGGAATGTCTCATTGGTGATGCTGGAATGTCTCACTGGTGGTACGCCCAATCGCAAGGTCTCAGCAGCGTCGCATTTCTCGCTAAGATAAGATAAGTTAACCTCGCTAGCGTACCCCTGCTCGTCAACGACGCCCAGGCCTCAAGCTTACAAAACGCCATCCCTGCAAGACATAACCAACCGCAGCGAGCATCGCTAAAGTGGCTGTTTTGAGTCTGATCACCCCCCCTCATCAGATACCCCATATAGCTGCACTTACAACGAAAGGGCATCACCTCAGTAATCGGCCGAGTCATTTTCTTCACATACTCGTACCAGCTCTGCAGTCGAACTCGCAGTCGCCGTTTGCGATGCTGCACCCAAGTCTTTTGGAGCCATCCCTGGCAGCCGTTTATCTAATTCAAAAGAGCGTTGGCGAAGACATCAAAAGGTGCTCATGCAAAGGTGGTAAGTTTGGTTCTCACTTGTCTCTAGGCCCGGTTTAGTGCACTCAACACAGACGCTCCCCCGCTTTTTTCGTCGTTGGATCAATAAAGCTCCACTCAGGTCAGACATAAGTGTTATTATGGGCTGTGGAGCACAGATCGTTTCCATAACTCATTGTTACCATTCTCATGACTGCGAAGAGATACGAAGCGGCATTATAGCGATACCTTGGGAGCTCGAGATTGACGCGTCGTAAGTGAAGATTAGGATATATCGAGGCTCATCAGGCATTGTACGACCATCTCCATCTCGAGATACCTAGGTTCTCCAACCTCTTCCTCACCCAACGCTGACAAAGGCGTCCATTTTCTCACATTTTCTCACGTTTCCTAACATTTCCTAACATTCCTCACATCTTCTTCAGCACGACACTCGCCAAGCTCTCACTTCCACTCTCCACCTCTCCCGTCTCCCTCCAACCCTTCTGTCTCCCCCACCTCTCCTGTCTCCTCCACCTCCCGTCTCCCAGGCTCTTCCAGCTCCATAAATATCCCCTGCTATTGGTGCTGGCGAAGACACACTTCCGATTGGGTCGGGCTGGCGCCTCTTTCGTTTCCTCGCGTGAGGGCGCCTCGCATCCAAGACTACCCCAGAATAGCCGAGTTAAGCCGAGTCAGCCACCACTCTACAAAGGGAATAAAGGACATAGAATATTGGAGATAATTTCCACAAAATCTGTCGTTCGCACACTATATTTCCACTTCGTCACGCCTTGGTACCCTGACTAGTCCATCTTCTGCTTAGTTTATGTTAGTAGTGCAACATCTTTTGCTGCCATTCCCTTGGGACACTCGTACGTTCTCGTCTTTGGCGAGCTAAGAGAGTTCAATAGCACGCTCACTGGGCTCAGGAAGCGGTTTGCCACGAATGGACAGGATCCTCGTCTCCAAATTCTGCATCGGTCGACGGTCCAGTCTTCCGGGTGCATATCTGGTGTAACATGGTTCCTGCTGGGACCACCCACCACATCCTTATAGATAACCCTAACCCCTCCTTCGTGCATTGCCTCCTGTCACTCTCTTCCTTTTTGTTCCTGCTTTTGCTGTTTTGCGATCCACTATTCTTATTATTAACCAACATACACGCGACATACCACTTTCGTTCTTTATTTTCACAACGACGACGACGACGACGACGACGACGATTACCTAAACAATCTTTCAAGTAGCCGAGTAAGGAGAGAGATATACCATCGATGAAAACCGCATGAGCGGCCTGAATCTTTGCCATACTGAAAGACATCAAATATCGACACGATGAGGTATCCACCCAAAGAAGTGGTAGACTCATGGCCAGAGCCGAATTATGACAACCCCGAAGTTCGAGGACCGGGATTCATCATAGTCCAATCCATCCTTCTCGTCGTCTCCACGACATTCCTTTGCATGAGATTATATGCCCGCGTATACATCACACGAGCACGACTAGGACTTGACGACATCTTTATTATGATCAGCTGGGTACGGAACCTCTTTTCCATCGATTGGAAGGTGCAATGGACAGGAAGAAGGACGAGAAAAAGAACTGGAGACTGACATTCACATAGATCTTTTCAGTAGCCCTCACGGCCATAATAACAATAGCAATAACCCACTACGGCTGGGAAGTCCACATCTGGGACCTCAAACCCTCCGTCGCCATCATGTCTCGTAAAGTCAGTTGGATAAGCATGATATTCTACATCCTGACGTCGTCACTCACCAAGCTGTCTCTGCTGGTCTTCTATTTGCGCATCCTAGTCGCAAAGGTCGACAAATGGATCACGAAGGGAACGATGGTCGTCGTGGTCGGGTATTTAGTCGCCGTCATAATCGTGCTATTCTCTCAATGCCGTCCATTCGGGTACTACTGGAACTACTACGACCCCAACATCAAAGGGCACTGCATATCAGAAATCCCACACATGGTAAGTCCTCCTCTCCCTTCCCTCCCCCCTCCCTTTCACGTTCCTTCCAGTAGCTAACTAGCGAACCCAGGTCCTATCAGCAATCCTTAACCTCGTCCTCGACATCGTCATCTTCCTGATCCCCCTCCGCTCCCTCCTCATCCTCAAAATCCGCACCTCACAAAAACTACAAGTCCTCGGCCTCTTCCTCGCCGGCGCCTTGGTGGTAGTCGCTGCCACAATCCGGATGTACTACGTTATTGTTGTGTTTCTGCAGACGTATGACGTTACCTGGTATGGGTATATGACGTGGCTGTTTTCTTGTGTAGAGGCGTGGATCGGACTCATTTGTGCTTGTGTGCCTAGTTGTAGGGCGTTCTTTGTTAGTTGGAATAGAGGGTCCCTGGGCAGTGGGTCAAGGAGTAGGGCGATCTCAGGGGGAAATACAGGGTTTGGGACGGCGGGCGCGAGTAGGCTGGGGAGTAGGTATCAAGAAGAGGACGTCAGGGGACTCACCATGCATAGTTCGAGGTATGGGACGGGGAACGAGACGAAGATTGTTGCTGGGTCTACGAAGAGCGAGTCGGAGTTCTCGGACGAAGAGATCAAGAATGGCTCGCATGCTGGAATGGGTGGAGTCAGAGTACAGATGGAAGTACTGCAATTCGAAGAATTCGAAGATGGGAGACCGGGGCGAACTACCTCACGGAACGACATGTAGCGAGGAAGAGCGCCGACGAGTGAGAGAAGAGTGGTGCTGAGGTGTATGAGTACGAAGGTTCTAGTTGATGTGTTACGAACAGACAGTATATACTATTATTTCCTTTGTTAGATATGGGTGGATGGATGCGATGGATTGAAGATACCAGAGTCGGGGAGGACCGCATAGGCGCACGATGTCATTTAATCCGCTTGGATTGTATTCTAGTATATAGTAGAGCATATCAGTAGCTCAGTTGAAGACATACGTATCGTCGCGTCTGTCCATCCGTCTCTGGATGTGAGACCTCTACGCCGGGCCTTGCACCTATATCCCACCGCGCCTATATGATCGCAGTCTTAGCGCAGCTCGAGACAGCCAACGATTCTCATCACAACTACTTCTACCAGACATGAAGCCTGTCGAACTCCAGGCCAGACAAGAGAAAGGCTGTTATTGAGTAGATGCTGTCAGTACACATGTGTTGCTGCTGCTATCATCATCAGCGCTTATCCACTTCCTCGCCTGTTTTCAATCCCTTGGCTGGGCTGAAGCATTTGAGACTAAGCAAGTATGATACAAGGAAACGATTTTATGAAAGCTGGTTGCATGAAGCATTGCTCATCTGCTTGTTTGTAGCTTGCTGTTTCACTCTCCTTCCTACCCGATCGAGGTTGATTTACAGCCTCCCAGTCCGTGTGTTGCCCTCCCTCATCCTTCGCCTCAGGACTTCACGGAGGGACAGGGGAAGAAGGAGAACACTTTTTGGGAAGCTCCGATATAAAGAGACCAGTATCAAAAAAATAAAATGCACGGTAAACACGCAGAATTTACGAGAAGTATATGGAGCTGAGAAGGTGATGGAATCTAGCCTCGAAAGCTCAGCACCATCTTTTTTTGGGCCATAGAAAGCTGACATTTGTTGGGGAGCGGCTGCTGCTGTTACCATCGGCCGCCAATGCTGTCGGCACTTACGGAAGGTACTGCTTTTCGTATCAAGGATGATATGAGAAAGCGTCTTTGGCAACGCAGTGGGATACTTAATGATGAGGTTATGTTGTGCATTGAAACCCAAATAGAGAACTCTTTGCAAATTCCGCTAGCTTGCTGTTTCAAACTCTGTTCGTTGCTCGAGTTACATTTGTGCCCTCCCTATCAATGTGTCGCTCTCCTCCTCCTCTCAGAAACGATCAGGATTGAGGAGCTCAACACCTGCTCTAGAAGCCCATGTACAACAAGGCAGTACGAGAGAAGAAACAGAGTAAGCAAGGAGGATATGCGGAATACAGGAGATGTATGTGCTGGCCCAGCGGTCGATTATTGCCTTCGGCTTCCTCCGAATCGCCGCCGCCTTTTCTCTCAAGAAAGCTGCCATCATGTTTAAGAAGCTATTGCTGTTGTTATCATCCTCACTCTATGTAGCATCCGCTACGAGCTCTTCAGGCTTGACTCAATACCGACGAGTATTGAGAAACATACCACACCACTGTGCAGCCGGAGCAGATGCTCATATTTCTAGGTGGCTGATCTATTTATGCTATGGGGCTGCCAATTTTCTAGCCCTTTAGGTTCGTCATGCACTCTTTTGGTTTGAGTTGTGCTCCGCTATACTCTGGTCTTTCTTCTCGCATCACACAATGGATATAGAAAAAGCATATGAAGGTCATGGTGAGCAACACTGCTTAGCAGAGACTACATAAAGCTACCACCAGACGCAGTAATATCATTCAATCATTAAATTTCAAGCGCAATCCTTTGATGCTTTGAGCTGGTTAGCACGACGAAGAACCAGTGGCAACTGAGAGAGTATTGGCCATACAATGGAAGTCAACGTAGCGATCTCCACAGTGTCAATATACGCATAATCTATCCAGCAGTTCGATAGAGGCTACAGATGCTAAGTTTGAGAGAATCATAAGCAGATCCAGAATGAGAAGCACTGCTTAGTCGCATGCACTTATTGCTTCTTGTCGAATTTGCTTGCTTCTTCCTTACATGAGCACATATGTTGCAATTATGCCACGTATGCGACTAGCTGAACGTTCGATAGGTAGGTGAGGAGTAGGTAAGCTTAATGTCAGAAGATTGTAATGTTTATTCTATATTTATTCATGATCTCTCTCTCTCTCTCTCTCTCTCTCTGCTTTTATATGGCACGCGTCGCTAAGGTTGCTCGTTAAGGGTGGCGGTATGCGGCGGTCGGCATCGTTGACGTTTGTCTCCCGTCCGTCATGTCTGGGAGTGCGGGACTGTCGTTTGACTGCGAGAGCAGTCCACCGTTCAATAACACACCTCGGTGAAATCTGGCAAAGCAAACAAAGTGTTGGGCTCAAGGGCCATACTTGATATCATGCAAGCATTGAAAGCGGAACGGGAAATTTCGAAAGTTGGGAGTAGAATGGCTATATAAGAGGGCCGTGCAGGCATGATAGCTAGACAACAACCACAATTCAGTCAGGCATCAACCCTACGAGTCTTCGGCCGCAACTCTACCCACCCTTACTGCTAGCAGCCACCTACCCTAATTATCATTTCAACCCTGTCAACAATCTCCCCGTCCGCAAGCCCTACAACTGCAATGCTTTCATTGAAAGAAAGACCCTCAGTGATGGCTGCACAAGCTCATATCCACAACGAGATTTCACCAAGACCGTACGCCAGGAGCCAAGCATTAGTTTCCATAACATGCAGCACGAGAAAAGCCTCACAGATCCATGTTTTAGGTTTTTTGCCGATATTTTCTGCTTGAAGAAGCCTTTTCATTCATTCGTTATTCTCTCCATACTCGTCGCGACCTAGATCTTGTCCGTTTCACCTTCCCTCCTATTCTCGACGACATGCGGAGAGCTCAGGACTAAGATAAAGAAGAGGTGAATACCGGCGAGGTGTGTAACGAACCATCTCTCGACCGTTTTCTATTCCCACATTTCAGTTGGAGACTATGAGAGTCCAATTAATAGCTTACGACTGCCGCTTGGGGTCACCAAGCATTTCAGCTCAAATCGCCTTTGTTGTCACACAAGAGCTCCATAAACCACGTAAGATTTCTTAGCTCCATGCCGATGGTGAAGCTGCTCGAAATAATATCTCTTGCCCGCCTCCATCTGTGCGGCCGGCTTACCGAGCTAGAGTTGCCATATTGGCGGCCGTTGAAGCACCAGGACATCACAGACTTCGGCCTGGGCTGCAGATGAACACGGCAAGGCATGGCTGAGTGTCTCTGCGCCCTAGGCGGTTAGGAGGTACCGTCATCGTAACCATCAATGTGTCAGCTATGATTGTTTCAGCTGAGAGCACCGCCGGGTGCTGCAAACTTTGAAGCCCACGGCTTCGAGACAACCAAGGAAATGGAGGGCTGGGATTTATGCTTTTCGTATGCAAGATCGCTCCAGCGCTAAGTACAAAAATTCTATTCAGTCTTTTCTTCTCTTTCTCCCACCCCTCATACACCTCTCGAGCTTTAAAATTGGCCCTCGGTGTTACCGTCTCCCATTGACTTGGAGCTACTCGAACCACTCTGAATAGCACCAAGAATGCCATCAATATACTGCGCACCACTCCACTTCTGGTGCGTCAAAACATCAACACCCTGCTCCTTCTCAGGGCGCTGGATAAGGTTAACGTATGCAAGCATACCATCCTTCTTGAACTCTCTGCTGAGCTGTGTAGTAATGGTGGCCGTGGAATGGACTCCAGCGAGCGAGATGAGCTGCAGCACAAACCCCTCCTTCGCAATATCCCAAATAAAGCTCTTCAGCGTCTCATCCGTAAACCCATGTCCAGACCAGTTGAAACTTGGCGACAAGTTGTACACCAATCCCTTTCCAGGGTTCTTGGCTCTGATTTCACGGGCGAACTTGGCAGCGTCTTCAACTCTTGGATCACCGGTCTCGACCCACAACAGATCCGCATAAGGCGCGTACTCGATCGCACGCTTAGTAGCAGCCTTCATGCCGGCGCGATAATGGTAGAAGCCTTCGCGGGTACGCGGAACGTCCCAGGAGAAGTAGATGGGCTCTGCCTTGTCGCCCATCAAAGATTGAGCGTATTGCTGGCGCTTGGTGACGCTGAGATCCCTATTCTCGGCGGTGTGGGCCAAGTACTGGTCGATGACTGATTGGGAGGCTCCGCGGGCCTTGAAAGCAGCGACGGCTGCCTCGTCAAAGCTTACGAGTTTGGTGTTCTTAACCCACGCAGCTTCGAATTTATCGATTTCCGCGCCTGTGGCTCCCTCGAGTTCCATGGCTTGGATGGTTTCGGCGAGGGGCTGGATGTCTTCTTCTGCTACACCGAGGATGAATTCATGATCGCGCACATCGATAGCCGACGAGATCAATTTACCAGACTCGGAATCCGTGCGTGCGATAACAAGGTTTTCAGAGCCCATGACGTCCCATTGAAATCTTGCGGCTACAAGACGATTGATGTGTTCGCCTACTGGGACTAAGACCTTGCCAGCAAGGTGTCCACACTTCTTGCCCCCGTGCAATTGGTCCTCAAAATGCACAGCCGCGGCACCATTCTCCGCGAAAAGTTTTGCCAGTTTCAAAACCGCCGACAAACCACCATGTCCAGTGTCACCATCCGCGATAATAGGCCTCAAAAAGTCCGTATAAGGCGTCTTGGCCCTCTCCTCCTTGGTCAACTTCCGCCTTGCGTCCCATTGCTTGCGGTCATGCATACTCTGGGCCTTTGCGAGGCGCTGAACCTGGTTGGGAACGGTGTTGTATGGGTAGTCTCCGAAATCAGGGGAGACTTCGTTGGTGGTTGTCAAGACGGCGGAGCAAGCCCAGCCGGAGATGTAGAGGACTTCTTGGTTGGGGGCTTGTTGGGTCATTTGGATTGGGTCGATTGCACCCACTGGTTTTTGGTTAGCTTTCGCCCATGCCACTTTTCGAAATGTCGGCTTAAGCGGTTGGGTTGGGCAGATTGCCAATTGGGAATGATAGGAGGATACTTACTAGTATGAATAGGCTTCCCCTCCGCCTCTCTTTCCTTAATCAGATTGAACAGTTTCCTAGCCATCACACTAGATGGGTAAGACTGGAGTTGTGAACCGCGCTTAGAAACAATATCGTGCGCGGAATAAGGACGCCTAATGCCCTCATACCTCTCACTAGCCCACCACTCCTCAACCTGTTTAATCTGCTGCTCGTACAACGCATCCTCCGCCTCACCTGCCTTATCCTTCTCGGCCAGGAGCTGGAAACCATCTGATGGCAACGGCTTGGTGATTGCTGCCGATGGCTGGGTGAGAGGCGCCATGGTGCGGAGCGTGGAGGAGATGTGGCGGGAAAGGAGCGCGCCGGTTGGGACTGAGGTCTTGGTGGCTACGCGGCGAGGTGCCTGGGATGCGATGCGACGGAGCATCTTTGGTGTCGTGGAGAGAAGTAAGTGTCAAGTGGAAGGTAAAGATTGACAGCTGGTGAGATAAAGGTTGACGCGGGGTAGCGTCGGGATGTCCTCGGCTTGGCAGGTATCCTCAAGGTACAATTTCACGTCACTATAGTCGCGACGACGAGGTTGTCTTGGAAAGAATATCGATAAGAGAAGAAGTTCAGGTGAATCGTCACTGCTGACAAAGCCAATGGCTACTTACTGTATGTAGCAATTGTAGGCGGCACAGTGTAAGCGGTCGGTCATGGTCGGTGTTGGTCGGAGAAGCGGCGGTCCACCGGATTCAGGTCGGCAAGGCGGGCGGGAAAAGTGGGAATGCGGGCAACAATTGGGGTAACGACGTGCCAAGGAATAGACAGCATGGTAATCATGGAGAAGAGGCCGGGTCGAGGGCAGAGGGTAGGAAGGGAAGACACATGAAAGGCAGAAGACATGTTGGAGATCTGAAGGGGGAAGCATTGTTGGAGATGGTTTTATTTAGCCGCGGTACATATACAGGTCTTAGAGGTGAAGCTTCATCAATTGAGAAGGCCATCGCTTTAAAGCATCGGTTTCACTAAATCTTATACCTCAGTACACTGCTTACCCCAATGCACGTTCAAGTTTGGCGACTCCCCATGCTTATCCTTCTCTAACCGTCGCTCTGCACAGTCTCCCTCCTCGGTTCTCTTCGGCATCTCCCAACCACGGGGGGACAGCAGCCATGCGCTATCCTCTTCCAGTACTCGGTCACAAGGCCAAGGCCAATCGAGGAAGTTGAGTAGCACACATCCCAGCAAGTATAACTCTACCGCAACCTCGCTTTTTTTTATCTCCCGCAAACGTTTCTACTCCTCCTCCATATCTCATACGCTCAGTTGTTGGGTATACCTATAACTCAGCATCTCTATCTTTAAGAGATCCTTTTGGCAGCTTGACAGAACTCGCTTCCCCACACACACTTCCCCGCATTCGTCCGTCACAATGGCCATGAACGCCAGAACCACGACGAGGGCATTCAGAGCTCTTCGTGTACGTATAACTATGTTCCCAATCAATTGAGTGTCTATGCCCGTTGCGACTGCAGTGTCTCGGGTTTCTTCGGTTTTTGAGGACTCTAAACTGGTTCTCTGTTATGCTGAGTGCGACCTCGGCTAGCACTCTTTCTCAATCTTCACTTCGCACAATCAATTGAATACACGCTGACAGCCGTCACAGCCAGCCTCCATCCGCCCAATCGTCCTCCAATCCTACCGCAGTTATGCCACTGGTTCCGAGAAGAACCTCAAGGAGACCCTCGCCGAGCTCATCCCAGCCAAGCGCGAGCTCCTCAAGAAGGTCAAGGCTCATGGCGACAAGGTTATCGGTGAGGTCAAGATCGAGAACACTCTTGGCGGCATGAGGTACGAAGCACTGCCATCCACAATACACAATCAAAGAAAGAGAGAAAAGGATGGAGATGGGGAGAATGGGAACAGAGACTAACTTACAAAACAGAGGTCTCAAGGCCATGGTCTGGGAAGGCTCCGTCCTCGACGCCAACGAGGGCATCCGCTTCCACGGCCGCACCATCAAAGACTGCCAAAAAGAGCTCCCAAAGGGCACTTCCGGCACCGAGATGCTCCCAGAGGCTATGTTCTGGCTCCTCCTGACCGGCCAAGTCCCAACCGTCACTCAAACCCGCCAATTCTCGCGCGAGTTGGCCGAGCAGGGCCAACTCCCAGATTTTGTTTCCAAACTGTTGGACAACTTCCCAAAAGACCTGCACCCAATGACCCAATTCGCCATTGCCGTCTCGGCGCTCAACTATACTTCCAAATTCGCAAAGGCATACGCGGACGGACTCAACAAGGCTGAGTACTGGGAGCCCACCTTCGACGACTCCATCTCCCTCCTCGCCAAGCTCCCAACCATCGCCGCGAAGATCTATCACAACTCCTACCAAGGAGGAGGCGCCCTCCCAGCCGAGATAGATCTGGAGCAAGATTGGTCGTACAACTTCGCCGCCATGCTCGGCAAGGGCGGAAAGAAGCATGAGGATTTCCAGGACTTGCTCCGCCTCTACCTCGCACTCCATGGTGACCACGAAGGAGGAAATGTCTCCGCGCACGCTACTCACCTTGTTGGATCCGCACTCTCTGATCCGTTCCTCTCCTACTCCGCCGGCCTCCAAGGCCTCGCAGGCCCACTTCACGGCCTTGCCGCCCAGGAGGTTCTCCGCTGGATCCTGCAGATGCAGGAGTCCATCGGCGCAAACGCCACAGACTCCAAGGTCAAGGACTATCTCTGGTCGACCCTGAAATCCGGCCGCGTCGTCCCAGGATACGGACACGCCGTTCTCCGCAAGCCAGACCCACGTTTCGAGGCTTTGATGGACTACGCTTCCTCCCGTCCATCTATTGCTGAGGATCCGGTTTTCAAGCTTGTTAAGCAGAACTCAGAGATCGCGCCGGAGGTGTTGAAGGAGCATGGAAAGACCAAGAACCCGTATCCTAATGTGGATTCGTCGTCGGGTGTTCTGTTCCACCACTACGGTTTCCACGAGACCCTTTACTACACTGCTACTTTCGGTGTCTCCAGAGGTCTTGGACCGTTGGCCCAATTGATCTGGGACAGAGCTCTTGGACTGCCGATCGAGCGCCCTAAGTCTATTAACTTGGAGGGTCTGCTCAAGCTTGCCGAGGCCAAGTAAATAGTTGCAGTTGTTTGAAGGTGCGCTGGCGCTCGATCGATAGATAGATCTCGATGCGCCGTTGCGCCTTTAATACGGAGGAAAGACGCCGCGCCGACGTTATAAATTCGGTCGTAGTCAAGTCATGGCGGCTTCAGCTGCGCTGAGTGTTCGTTTGTCGGTCGTGCCATGGTGATTGTGTTGAATGGAGCCATGGTCGAGCAATTGAATCTCCAAGCATGAGAAGACTGAAGAGTGCGAGAGGGAGTTCGTAACTCAGTGATCCCGGTGCGGCTGTCAGTGTGTGGGGTGCCTGTCAAGGTGCCGTTGTCCCGTCTAGCCTTGGGTTTGTTCCTGTCAGGCTGTCGAGTTGCTTAGATTTCGGTTTTGTAGCGTGTAGCGATATCATTAAAAGTATGCTTTATTCAGCTTGCATTCTTCCTGTCTGCGCATGTTATGTGATTGCCTTTTGCCCATGTCTTCTAGCCTTGCTGCATTATGTCTTGTCAGTCTTCGCAGTCTTCTCTTCACTCAGGCGTCCACGACCCCTCACTGCAATATTTTTCTTAAATGTCGCTTATCCTTTGCTTTTCGTTCCCGTTCAGTTTCCTTCCCCGTAAGCGCCCTTCCATTCCGATTTATGGTTGCTTTCACCTCGAATCCAACAGGGTTGCTCTGTGGGGATATAGCGCGCTGGCACGGCTTCCACACCACGTCAACACCTCGACTCCCTCGTATCGGCGTCAAATCTTTATTTACCTCAGTGTCTCGCCCACTCCTCGTCCTATGAACTTCCTCCTCGTCAGAAGCAAAAGCGAATGGGCAGGAAGGTGCGGGCTGCGTGAAAACACCGTTGTCGTCCCTGTTCACAACAAAACTTGTTGTTCCACTCTTGCGAGTAGAGGTTATAATTCATGCATCGACCGTGAATCGAACACGGGGCCCATCGATTATGAGCTATGCTTGTAAAGGCTAGCTTGGCAACGATGGATTTTACCACTAAACCACCGATGCTATTGATGTTTTGTGTTTTACTAAAATAAACTTTAATAATAAAAAGGAAAGAGGAAAAGCAAGGTAAGGTGCAAACATGGGGGTGGAAATGGAAATGGGAAGAAGAAGGTGGGGAAATAGGGTTGGTGGGGTATGAATGAAAATAAGAAGAAAGTAATTGGCAAGAAGGTAGCAAAATCGATAAAGCTAATTTGTCTTGTCTCTTGGTGATTGATGCTCATGGTGAAGATAACAAAGACAAATAGGATGAAGTGTGCATGTGCTCTGTACAATTCGTGTCGGCTATTTTTCTAGTACATGGCTACTTGGGTGTTCAACTACGAGTAGTGGCTTCTAATAGCTATCTTTTTTTTTTTTGGCGCAGGGAAACTTCAAGCTGAAAATCGACGTCGGCGGGTGACGATGAAGGCTGGAAATATTATAAAAGCCCTGAAATGCGGGTGAGTGGAGAACGGTGGTGCGTCTCAAGGATTTGTTGAGACTTAAGTAGCACTGTAGTTCAATTCGAGTTTGGCAAGTCTGAGAAAGTGAGGAGTGCGCAGAACGTTGAGACGCTGAAGAGCAGATGAGAATGTGGTATCAGAAGCTATGCAGAGAGTTCGATATGTGGTCCAGGAAGAAATAGGGTCCTTATGAGCTGGAAGCAGAACAGTGGGATATGTACTTGTTTGAAGGGATGGGTTGATGGCATACTTGAGGCGCCAACTTGGAGCATTGTGGTTCAGGAATGTAGCGCAGACTCGTGGCAAAACAAGTCCTACGGACTGCACAGGTACATTGTTTTGCATTTTCTGTCATTGTGAAACAGGAGTTCCGCTCGTTGACTGTGGTTTTCATTCAGCCCCTAGACTTATCCACCCACTGTAGGGCGCACATCCAATTGTGAGTGTGTTGAGAGGATGCCTCCCCCGCTGTACACGAACGTCAGTGCTTTCAGACTATCATAGGAGCTGATGGGACACGAGCTGCAAATCGGAAACTGTGGGCCTCTTTAGATTGTGATTCTATATGAATTATGTGAAACAGATAAATCCTAGAGATTGTACAGTGAAGGTAGGCAACCAAAGCCATCTTGCAACTCCTGCCATGTCTCATAAACGCCATGACTCGTATATCGTTGTGTCGAATTAAATATCCTTCGCCCCCCTCTATTCTCTTCCCTTTTACGGTTCATACTCTGCCATCTCAAAACAATCTAATTGCTCCATCGCCTCCTCCACCTCCCAAAAGCTCTCCTTCTTCGGATCATTCATCGCATTCCCCCTATGCATCTTCTCCTCAAACTCCTCCTTGCTCTTCAAACTATAATGATGCAGCGCAGCCTTCTCCTTCGTTCCCGGTACCCTCCACGCATGCCCCGTCACCTCATCCCCGTTCTCCCCCACGGTTTTGTACCCCTCCTTCAAATTCATCTTATGCGGACTGTTCGGATTGCGATACGCTTCCGTCTTCACAAAAACTTTGATGTGCTGGTTACTCGTCGCGGTTTTGCCGCCATCATGCACGACTGTGTCTTCCACCAGACACTTCGTGAAGCTCTTCCTCACCCCCTCAAGCGGGCGCGTCAAGAGACCGGAAGAGCCGTGCATTTTCCAGTTTATGGCAAATGCGCCAACGGTGGAGTTTGCTTCCCATTCGCTAAGCATGCCATGAAGTGTGTAGGGCGCTTTCATCTCCAGAAACTCGTCGGCGTCGAGGAATCCTATCCACTTGTGGCGATGCCCGAAGAGCTTCATACACTCGTCATACATTGTCAACTGCGGATACTGGCTCCTCAAATTCGGGAGGTAGTATCTATGCGTAATCGCCCTCTCATCGATGAAAGCGCTGTAGTTATGGGTGCTGAGAGGAGGCGAGGTGCCGTCGTCCATGATATAAAATCTCCTTATCCCATGGTGACTATAGTGGTGAACCAACCACTCTGGGAGGTCGGCGAATTGGTCTTTGACTGCTAGGCAGATGGCGACGTCTTCTTTGCTGTCGCCGGATGCAAAGGGGGCGATTGTGCTGGGGTAGTAGGGTTGTGGCTCCGGCTTCAATTTTAGGGTGGCGAGGTGAGATTTGGCAGCTTCATGGAACGAAGTATTGAAGGCGACTGTATAGATGACAGTGAGGGCGGCCAGAGACAAGATGACCATGCGCCAGCGGACGTTGGCGAGGGGCGCCTTTGCGCGGTCGAAGAGCGATTCTGTCATAGTTGTCTCCATGCGGTGGTGGCAGATCTTCAGATGAAAGAAGTGGCGGGCGCCTTTAAAAGCGGCAGCCGGAAAGGCGGCCCAGATGATTTAGACGGGAGGAGATGACGACGCACAGAAGGGGATTATGGGGGATTTCAAGCTGATCGTCGAGATTGATAAGAAGGGATCGTGTCTTATCTGTTGGCAGGTTGATTGGCAGGTCTCTCCACTCTATGCTGAACTGTGGTGGCGGCGGGACAGAAAGCTTAAGTTTGAACGGCCTTGTGAGTAGAAGCAGAAACTACAGGCAAAAAAGTGTCTTGGTAAAGAAACGAACGTGAGGTTTGAAGATAGCAAGACGGACTCGAGGATCAAAGCCTCAAAAGAACAGGAACAAAGAGACAGTCAGACATAAGAAGGGGTAAGCTAGCAAACCTAACTTCGACAAGGGGCGTAGCAGCTTCTGGCCCAGCATCGCCACGGCGAAATGTCGCGATGTTGCCAAGCCAGGTACATTCGCATATTGCTGACCGTCTGTGTGACCTGGTGCTGAGCTGACTTGCTGCCTCCTCCTTTCGGCAATTTCCCAGCAAAGAATGTAAATACTCCGTACGGGTACCAACCACTGCCAGAGTCTTGAAGCGAGGTGATCGATCCAATAGCTGGCCGGAAAAGCCAAGGTTGGTTGCAGGGCGAATACAAAGTGTGTTTCTACGTGAACGCCGATTTTTTCTGAATAATAGGGAAAATTAGGCGAATTGTAAAAGCAGTCCATCGGCCCATGAGTTTATTTTAGTATTTTCGGACTCTTGCAGAGCATGCAAGTGCTTACGTCGCATTGGCTGTTCCCATTTCGCCGCGAAACCTGCGTGTGACGAATGGTTGGGTCGTGAGAACAGAGGTGCGTAGTACTGGCCGTAAGCAGTTACCGGCCAACAGGACCTCTGATCACTGATCAGGTAATCAAGAGCACGGCCAAAGGTAAAGGAGAAGCCGGGTGCCTTCAGGATAAAGTAAACGCTGGCCGTGATAGACGGCCTTCCTCAGTAAAGTACACCGAATACAGGATTTAATTGGCTAATGGCTAGGGCAGGTAGCGCCTGCGCCGACGGGTCGATTCGATGCCGTGAGATCTGGCTGGCCACTGGCCAGTGCCTGAATGTAATGTTTTGGATTCCATAATTATACGAGTAGCGTGCATCGCTAAATGATTAGAACACTGGAAGTTGCAGCAAAGATGGAAGATCGCCGCTTTCCCATGGCGAATCGCGCTCCCGAACGCCATGCTGTTCACCGATTCCGATGTCCTCCCTTTCCTCAAAGCTTCTTGAAGACAGTTCCTCCCTTGCTCGTGGCCCAGGGCTGCACATGCAGACCCTATCAGCACTAAGCCGCTGCCTTGATCATCAAAATATACTCGGATCACAACTTCCGTCTCTTCACATTCCACTGCTTCTCCTCCAACTTATCCTCAAGCTCCACATCACCCTCTCTCTTCCTCTCCTCCTTCTGATTCTTTCTCTCAACAGTTTTTTTCGAAATGGCTTGGAAAGCCTTCTCGCTCATCTCGCCACCGTCCTCCTCCGCTGGCACATCATCATCAACGATAAAATCATCATACAGCTGTCCCTTGCGTTCTTCATCTAACTTCCTCTGCTTCGCTTTCTCGTTCCTTTTCAACGTCTTCTTCACCTTCCCGATTGGAGCCTTAACCTCAACCTCGTCCTCCTCTTCATCCACATCCGCCTTCTTCTTCTTCCCCCTTCCCGTCTTCGCCGCACCACCATACTTCGCCTCCAAATTTGCCAAAAAATCCCCAGCCTGTCCCTTTCTCTCGGCCTGACGTCCCGTTATCAGAGCTGCCAGCGCCGCCTCATCCCCCCCGTTTTCACCTGGCCCCTGCTTCCTCGTCTCACCCTTCTTGCCTCCAAACAACTTATCCCTAACTCCCAGCTCCTCCGCATACGCCATAGCCTCATTCGCCTCTTCCTGCGCGAGCTTCAGACGACGTTTCTTAGACTTGAGCGTCTCCTTCGTGTACTTGGTAAACGCCTCAACCTTCCCATCTTCGATCGCTTTATTTATGATCTGGCGGAACCTCTCGTCCTCGGTGACAATGTCGGAAAGCATCACGGTCTCGTAGACGTGATCCATATCTCCTTCACCCTCTGTATATGCATCAAGAATATCCTGCTCCTCCTCCTCTGAGTTTTTGTAGCTAGCGGCGAACTTGTCGATCGCGTCCTCGGAGACCACCTCGTGGAATTGGGATCTGTAGAAGGCCATCCAGTCGAAGTCGTCGCCGCCGGAGCTGTGGCGGAGGGATTCGGAGGTTGAGCCTGTGCGATCGTAGAAGGCTCTTCTACTTGGCTCACTTAGCACGGCGTAGGCAAGAGCAATCTCCTGGAACTTCTTCGTCGCCTCCTGTTTCTTGTCTGCTGCCGCCTTATCTATTATTTCATCAGTTTTCATGCCACTTCTATCCTTTCTCCTCTCGACCATTTCCATTCCCAATGCTCTCAATTAGAATGGAGTGGAAATACCAGGATGCCACCTCAGCGCACTCCTCCTATACGCCCTCTTAATCTCCTCCCCACTCGCTTTCTTCTCAACTCCCAAGATACCATAACAATCAATATCCGGCGCATCATCCTCTGCGAAGACATCCTCACTCGCATGGCTTCCGGCGTCGCTTATCTTCTCATCTTCGGGCTCGTGGATTGGAGCTGGTGCTGTCGCCTTAGCTTTGCGCTGGCGGCGGGGTGGCATTGTGTCGTTCGTTCGTCGAGGTGGTTGAGTGTTCGGCTGGGTAATGTCTCGGGAGTTGTAAAAGTGTAGATAATAATCAAAGAGTAATTGCAAATCGTTTACGTTTTGCGGAAGTGGTTGTGTTTTGATTGACCTCAGTGGTGAGCGGGAAGCGCGTAAAGTGCTGAGGCAGACGCGACGGCACCATAAGCTCTTATCTTCACCTCTTATCGCTGAGCTCGATTGGCCGCGGGGTGAGCTCCAAACTTCAGCGAAAGTACAATACCATCTGTACTAGGCATTACATTTCATAACTCCGACCTATACACGCCTTCGGCACAAACTTAAGCCCAGTTCCAAAATGGCAGCCAGACACCCAAAGATCGCCCCAGGCGACCACACAGCCTTCATGTCCCACGCCCTTGCCGTCGCCGCGCTCTCCCCACCAAAGCCCACAAACTTTTGCGTCGGCGCCCTCATCCTCGAACCCTCCTCAAACCGCATATTATCCACAGGCTACACACTCGAACTTGAAGGCAACACACATGCCGAGCAGTGCTGCTTCCTGAAATTGGCTAAGATGGCCGAGATGCACAATAAGTTCCAGTACTCCATAATGGCGAATGAGGAGGATGATAGGAAGCTGGAAGCGGGGGGGGGGACGGGGGAGGGGGCGTTGAGGTATCAACTACAGAAGGAGGGCGTGCAGGGGCAGGTATGGCTTTATACCACGATGGAGCCGTGTGCGAAGAGGAGTATTGGGAACAAGAGCTGTACGGATAGGATATTGGAACTTAAAGATAAGCGCGGGAAGCAATGGATTGGCAAGGTTTACGTCGGGGTTAGGGAGCCGCAGATTTTTGTGCAGGAGGGGGAGCTCAAGAGCGGGAGGCAAAGACTGCAAGATGCAGGGATAGAAATCATCGAGGTACCGGGAATGGAGGAGGAGATACTGAAGGTTGCTAAGGCGGGACATTTTAAAGAATGAAGTCCATTCAAACGTCATTATTCCGATTTTATCTGAGAATGGCCAAGTTGGTTGTGCCGTAAACAGGAGGAGCAGCATGCGGCTACAAGATGTGTTCCTATCTCTGTTTACCCGAATGTCCTTAACCTGCATCTCCGTCAAGGACAGTCTTCTTCCTTTCTCCCTATCCCACATCCTGAATCATGGTTACCATCCACGGCTCTCTGTCCTGGTTGGCTTAAACGGATAGCCAATCTTCATATAACCTTCCCCGTAATATCAAAAACCCACTCTGTCTACATTCCGCAAAGTCTCCTCGGGAGCTCTAGCAAGAACACTCTTGCACTCCACGGTGTAGGTAACACAAATAACCCTATCGCAACCCTCGCCGTGTCCACCGTCGCCGGGTCCTGTTCAGTCATCATAGCGCCGGCGAGCATAGACCAAAGCGTAAGAATCGTTAGCCAGATTGCTGCGGGTTTACAGAGAAAGCCGAGGCATTGAAGGTATCGACGCTATCGCGCACCATTCTTTGCAAATTGGAAATGATAGATGGTGTTGGTAGTTTACCTTCTTCGTTCAAGACACCGGTTCCTGACAGGACTCTGGCTGGCCCGACGTTGGTTGGATTCTGTGAGGGCAGTATGGGAATCATCCATCAGCGCTGGTCAGCACAGTCAAGAAAAATAACAGGTGAGGTGAGTTTCTATTCTTATTCCCGTCTTCATGACTATGTCTACAGCTTATATCTACAGCTTATGTCTACACAGAGCACATTTGTAAGGCAAATGCACCCTATTGTTGAGAACGGGGTTTGTTTACCAAGCGACGGAAAGCAAATCCTCCTTCTGTGACGCCGTGCCGTGCGCCACCATTGTTTCCAATTCCTCCATGCTCCGACCATCCTTTTTGCGTTTCTTGCTTGCCTTCTTTGGCTTGCTTCCGCTTTGCTGAATCATTCTTGGTATTCTTGGATATCATCTTATCAAACCGCTCACGTGCCCATCCCGCCACCCATACCCCCCATACCAAGCCCGTTCTGACCTCCCCATATATCTGCCAAGTCCCATTGGAAGACCATAGGCAAGAAATCTCCTTCTTCGCCTCCGAAGTTTTGCGCCGGTATTTCGCCGTACATCGCTCCATCCTGCCCTCCAAATTGACTTGCGTCTTGGCCTTGCCACTGGTAGGCGTTGAAGTCAAACGGCTGCATCCCTTGTTGCTGCTCCATCCCCTGCCCACCACACGGTGGTTGAGCTTGTGAAGGCTGAGGTGTCGGCACAGACCCAGGCGGGACGAAAGGCGGTGCGTTGGAGGGGAGGACTGGTGTGTTTTGGAGGGAGGAGAGGCGGCTGCTGATTAGGTTGAGGTCGTAGGGGGTAGCTATCTGCGACGGTGCTTTTCCACTGCCTTCTTGACCGAAGCGTCGTGGGGGCATGATAAGTGGCGTGTTCTCCCCTGATCTTGACCTTGGTGTTTGGTGGCCTGTTGAACGGGCGTCAAACTGATTCTGTCCCATTTGTTGGGTGTCCAAAGGCGTTTGGGGGTTGTAGGAGGGTGGGCCGGGGGAGGGTGTGTCGACGGGCGCGTATGTGAGGAAGTGATTGCAGGGGGCTGATGTTATTGCACATGTTCCTGATGCGGCACCAAGGCCAGGATTCGCAGGCAGACCTTCGTCTCCGGAGTGGGTTCCTGAAGTTGAGCCCGAGGGCGAGGGTGAGATGGGGTCGTTCTCGACCTTCATCTGCGGCAGCCCGCACATCCTCATCTTCTGCTGAAGAGGCCTATTTTTGTTTTTATTTCCTCCCCAATTATTCAGTGATAAGGGAGCGCTAATACCAAGGTAGTTCTCTGGAAGGCGGAGTTGGGAAAGGTCGCCGTATCCCTCTGGATCCTCACCTCTAGCTTTCGCTACAAACTGTGTAGCAACGGCTAGAATCTCCTTAAAGATCTGCAGATGAACACTCGAGCGAGGGCTGGAGGCAGCAGAGTAATTACTATTAAGAATACTCGTAACACAATGCATAAGCGCAATATCTGGGATCGCCGTCGGCGCAAGCGGGTTTTGCAAGATGTTCGCAAAGAGCGTAAGGCTCGCCGCTAGCGGGTAGTAGTTGCACATGCTGGGCAAATTAGTGATTCTAAGCGTGTTAGCAGGAGAGTGAAAGGTGGCCCATGTAATCTCTGCTCCCCCCTCTGGTAAGGAAATTTTCTTCTCGTACCTCTCTCCCCCTCCCGCAGCATCCTCTGATCGCGCTGCTTGTCCGCGAGGGACTTCGTAGGAGGGCGGCCTGGTGATTCCGCGTACGTCGTAGTGGTGGAGTAGGCCGATGACTTGGCGTGCGGCTTTGAGACAGATCGGACCGGACTCGAAGACTCGGGGGTGGAGGCCTGCCATTTTGGCATCGCGCACGGTATCCGGTTTCTTGGTGTTCATCCATGATCCGTGATGAGCGGAACCGCGATGAATGGCGACGAGACAGTTGTAGTATGCGAAATGCATGATGATGACATGCATGAGGTGTTTTGAGTGACAGCGGATAGGTGATTCGGGACGGATAAGCGGTGGGAGTTCGTCGCGCCATTGTTGAAGTTCGGTGTCAAGTGCGCCTACCCATTTTAGTCGTTCAAGCTCAGACTTGGTGTGGGAGCGTGCGGAGTAGAGTTTGGAGTAGACTCGTGATTCGAGAAGTGCCAAGGTGGCTACGGAGCGAAAGGAGTCGAGGACTGAGTCAGGCTTATCCAGATCCTGGTTTGCCGAAGGATCTTTGGATGGCAGCTCAACACCAATATCGTCGTCGCTAAAAACAGATGGACGGCCAGAACGAATCGAGATACCTTTCTCAAGTCCAAGAACTATCCAGAAAACGTTCTTTCTTTGTTCTACGTCTCTGGGACTCAAACCATAACCATCCAACCTCCTATGCAAACCGATGGCTTGAGCTAGACGTGAAGCGCAGCCAACGAGCACATATGCTGGGTGTGGGTCCTCGCCTGCTTGCATCACAAAGGCCATCCCGATCATCGCTTGTACCGCAAGAAGGCTGGGTGAGTTGAAGAGCAGTTCAGAGAACACACTACTAGCGTTATTGAAGTAGCGTTCGCAGACGAAGTCTCTTCCATTGTCCTTCCTTGCCACACCACGTCCGATCAGGAAGATGATGTTGAGTGAAGCATACCATGCCGGATCACTCTCCCGCGTGGTGTTGTAGTAATCCTTTGCGAAGCGAGCCATTACCATTTCCTTGTCATAAAGAGGAAAGGCACAGTTGAATGTTTGGAAAAACGTTTCCACATACTGGTTTGCCAAGTCCTTAGGGGGTAACGGCTCAAGATCACGCTCGTTGCCTGGCGCGAAAGTGTTGGGAAAGACGACAGCATCGCATGTATGAGCAACCTCGCGGATGACGTTCTCAAAGTTCCTGCTACCGGTCTTTTCTGAGATCCAGCGTAGACCTTGAGGAGAGAACAAGGTGAAGCCGGACGATGGCCCAACAAAGCCACTCACTCCATCATCGTTGATCATGAAAATGGAGAGCTTGTCTTCTATACTTGACTGGGCCGAGACAGCAGGAATGGCAGGCTCTATCGGGTCGTCGATGGTGATACCAGAAGCATGCATTGCCGACTCCATGCGCATCATACGATCCTCGATTGCATTAAGGTAGTGTCTAAAGCATGTTAATACATCACTTGATCGCTTTCAGGGGTAATTACGTCTTCTTTTCTCTCTTCTTCCTGGTCACGAGAGTGACGGTGCATTCTGTGCCTCTGGCAATACATCTCGTACATTTCGACTCGCCCTCCTCCTTCTTACACTTGAGCTATTGCTGAATAAGTATACTGCCATCATCACTACTTCCTTTGAGGTGTATCTACCTTGGACCTCTTACAAGAGTCACATGACGTCCCTATTTCATTAGCATGGGTGCTCATCCTTGGCCTTCATCTCACTAACGTTGGCCTGTGTTAGGCGGACCGCTTCTCGAACTCGCCCTCTTCTCCTCTTGCAACGCCGGACTCGTGCCAGCGGCACTTTCATCCATCATCGGCTGCAGACGGTGACTAAAAAAAGAATGAACTCTAGAGCAGCGATTGTGCTCATTCCCCGCTGGTCTGGCGTATGCCCACAATCTGGTGGCGTGCAGATGTATTAATGGCTCGGAGGTATCAATGGTGACCAAGTTGCAATCCCGCAGCGGTAATGAGATATATTCCGATTAACTGCGCCACGATTATCAACGTCCTCCTTGTATGCGACCGTGGCAGCCTACGATGATGACCTGCTTGGCTGCTGGCCTGGCACGTGAAAGAGGTTCTGTTTATCTCCCTTTAGTTCTTACTCATACGGCGTAAAGCTGTATATCTCCTTTTCGTATCCGGCCTTCGTCGCACGCTGTGGCTGTCTTTTAGGCGAGGCGAGGCGCGTGTCGTCTTCTTTCAGCAGGGCGCATCTATCACTTCTGGACCAAACGAGGATATCGGCGGTTATCGTCAAAAGCCCTCTCGGATGCTCTATTTCGCTACAGCAGAATATCTTAATGTACAAAGCTCCAGTGCAGCATTCAGCCCTGCGGCGGCTACACCTCACTAAGTTACGATAGAGCCTTCGCTCTCATTGGAGCTACTACGGCTCACTGCCGCGGATTCTTCTCCTTACTCGTTTTCGCTCAGCTTGAGTCGGGGCTTTCGGATGTTATCTCCTGCCGACGAGTCTGACATAAGACAGCCGTAGAAGGATGATTAAGCACAAATCACGTGGTGAAGTCAGACGAAGTGGTCAAAATAAACTTCTTAATCATCAGAGTAACACAGACCGATCCAAACCCTTCTGAGCCACTAAGTACTTCAATGCAAGGCTGAGATATAACTTAGGGTGTCTTGGGTAGAACGAAACGTATGTCGAGACCACGGCGATTATCAATTTCCTGCCCGAGTCACGCAATCCGCTCTGGAATCAGTAAGTAGTGGGGAACCACAGCTGTCAAAATCCCTTTATTACCAATGTCGCGCCACCGAAAGGGAGCTAGGCGCGTCTGAATTCTAAGCACCTTGCTGGATAGAACGGTGTTAGATTTGGTATAAGCTGGGTTGTTTCTCTTCTTCAGATTCCATCTTGTATTCTTCCGCATATCAGTCTTACATCTTTATCCACTTCTATCAAACTTCTTATTTCGGAAAAAAAGGATTAGCTTAAGTTCCAGAAGAACAGCAATCATGGCAAACCCAATCGCCACCACAGCAGCAGGCGCCATCTTCGGCAGCGCCCTCTCAGCCGCCGGCGTGGCCTCACCATCCGTTATCCTCTCCCAATTGAGACTGGAGAACTTCCACATGTTTGAAGTCTTCTTGACTGCCACAGGGTGTAGTGCGTAAGTTCCTCTTGCGCCAATCTTTAAATGCATGCCACTTTTTGATGCGAGTACGAGATTTCCAATCTTCACTCTAAAGCTCAGGCTCCCAATCGGTTGGCACATCCATCTTCGAGTTGGTACTGCCATGCGAGCCCGAGTACTTCTTTTTCATCTTCATAATATGGCTTAGCAGCTACTTACATATTATTAGACTCATCATCTACCTCACCCGCAAAATCTCCGCCTCCTCCTCAATCACCAACGCCCCCTCCCTCTGCGCCCCCCGCTCCGCATCCGCCTGGGGCTACTTTCCCTACGACGGCAACGTGATCGGCTCCCTCCTCCTCGGCTTGGGAATGTCCCTAACCGGTTCCTGCCCCGGCACAGTCATGGTCCAAGTCGGCATGGGTCTGCGCTCCGGCTTCCTCGTCCTCGCCGGGTCCCTAGTCGGCGGCATCCTATTCAGCGGCTACTCCCACCTCTTCAAGCGCAACCCCGCCGTCAAGTCGAACATCGGGAACGGAGTAGGCGGGACAAACGCCCACGTCACCGTCTCCAAGCCCGCAGCAGCAAAGCCTAAGCTCACCCTCTACGAAAAACTGAACACTTCTGAAGCCGCCACCGTCCTCGCATTCTGGGCAGCGATGCTCAGTTTCGCATCCCTAGCAAAGACCTACCTCCCATCCTCAACCTCAGAGCTCATCAACCCCCTCATCGGCGGCGCACTGATGGCAGCCTCGCAAGCCACCTCCCTCCTCCTGACATCCAATACTTTGGGCGCTTCTGCCGCCTACTCCACCTTCGGAAGTCTTTTCTGGAAGGTTTTTGGCCGCAAGTCTTCCGGAAGCGAGACAAAGATCAACTACACGCCCATCTTCTTCACCTCCGGCGTGGCATTGGGCAGCTACCTGTTCTGGCACCTCAGGGGGGGAAGTGCCCCAGCTATCCCTACCTTTGGTCCAGGAGTGAGCGACACCAAGGCTATCGTGGGAGGGCTTTTGATGTCGTTTGGTGCGAGGACGGCTGGAGGGTGCACGTCCGGACACGGGATTTCGGGAATGGCTACGCTAAGCTTGGCGAGTTTTATCTCGGTGGCCGGCATGTTTGGAGGAGGAATCGTTGGTGCTTTGGTCTTCAGAGCTTTGGGAATCTAAGCCGGAGGCAATGTGATGATGTACGATATGAAGGCGTGTATATTGGAAACGTGTTGGATATAGTGGCTATATACTAATGGATGGAAGATATAGATGAGACATAGTTGAAGGCAGAGAGAAGAGAGATACCCAGCAAAAGTTTATCACCACTCCATAGCCCTCCTTGCAATCTGTGTGCCTTATTGTGGATCACAGCAGCGGTCGTACTGCGATCTCACCAGTTCGCGTATAGCATATACCAGTAATTTAGTTTTTTCCTGTAAAGATGTGGGTGAACTGACCTATGGCCGCACCGCCACCACGCGCACCACACGTTATGGAAGTGCGGTGAAGCGCCCTTGTAGAAAAATCAAGAATGTCCGTGACAAACGAGGACGAAGGGTGTATTTACAGGCCTGGGAAGGATGGATTGCGAAAATGACGGGGGTGTGAAAGGCAGTGCGACGCTTGCTCCTTTGGTTTCAGCTCTCGTGCTGTTTGCATGCTGGTACAGCCCAACTAGTGATCGTTGACGGGAAACGACACAACTCCAGCTCAGTTAAATTGCAATGTGGGCATATCCGAGAGAATTATAGCAAAGTATAAAGTGTGGAAATCAGTACACCGGCCAACACCGTTCCTTCTTTGGGATAAAGCCAGTGTTAAGCTGAGAACGATGGAATAGGAGATCACATAATGATGAATTTGCACCATCATGAGATCGTGAGTGCAGACTCGGTCACTGAGAAGTAGGAGCTGGTTAGATCGAACAAGCAATATGCTGCCGTGCGATGACAGCAAGTGGACGTGCCTGCTACTAACGGATTAACCTGCCAACGGCACATAAAGAATAAAAGCTATCTACATTGTAGAGCGCTAATAGAAAATCATACAACTCCTTGAAATCCTGTTTTTTTTTGCTTCTTAAGGAGAAGTAGGGAAGTGCGAGGGTGAATTGCTCTTTCTAGTCGGTTGAAGGTTTGAGTTATGCGTGCGAGGGCAAGGCGTGGAGCTGCCCAAGGGGAAGCTTTCCTGTAACTTGAGCTTACCTATGCACTTTGCGGCCATTATGAGGAACAAAGTTGTGACAGTACGCTAAAGCGGTTGTTATCGAAGCAAAGAGCAAATCCGGGAATAAGCATGAACTGCGTCTTTATACCAACATGAAAATACTGACAACCGTCTTATAAAATTAGGACAGGTCAACTGTTCATTGCTACCATTAGAAGACACAGCGAAAGACGAGTTTCAGCATTTCTGCTTGCTAGATCAAAGAACCTTTCGGTTCCACCTCAACATCATCTTTTGCGTCTCCATTGCCAGTGTGATCGATTGAAAATCAACTCTTACGTCTCTTTGATCTTCCACTTTTTGGCTTGGCCTTTGCAGTTCTAAAAGGTGGCTAGCTGTCCCTGAGCCGGCAATCGTGTTTTTGGATGCTCTATCAAGTAAAAGATTAGCTTGAGGCTAGTTGCAGATGGCTTGGTTGAGGACTTGGCTCCGGAATTGCCTGTATTTGGCCCCCCTCCCCCAAGTGGTTGCTACCATATTCAAACGATCTGGCGGCTAATCAATGCTGTCACTGCGTCGTCTTTTGTCAAATAGTACTAGATTAGGGCACTTAACTACCATATGAGAAAATGCTTGCATATAACGCTAACCTATCTTAACCCACGTCTGTTGACTGAGTCTATCATATTCTTCACAACCTGATCAGAATTTCATAGCCATGACGCCAAAATTGGACGCATGTGCGCGCATTGCTGCATCACCCCCACATCTCTGCCTCTTCTACGTCCTTGGCCCTCTTTATGAATGGATGAAGCGAAAGTATCGCAGGCCAACCCGGTCCTCATATTTGAATTTCGGCAGCTCCCTCCGCTCTGACCTCAAGCGATTTTCTCTCCTGAGGCCAACGTGTCCGCATCCGCTGCCAAGTCATCATTCTTTTCACATCTTCGAGCCCATGCGTCTTCGAAACCGAAGAATAGAGAACTTATGCCATGGCGTGTGTCCTAGTCCACTCCTTTGCCGTCGCAATCGCACTTGGCTCGTCCTCTTTCCATCTCTTTGCTACGTCTGGTGCGAGAGGATCGTCTGGGTTTGGTGCGCCAAGGAGTGCCTGGATGGACAAGAGAATGGTTCTGATCTGGAGAGCTGGAGACCAGTTGCCTATTACCGTCTTGTTAGCCTTCACACCCATCCTCTCCTCAGCATACTCCTCCCACTCTCCACCATTCTTTCCACCAGTATCAGAGGAGTGCACATACCCTTTAAAACATCCAAACAGATTCTACCCAACTTATCAATATTTGGATGGTAGATCTTCGTCAAGAAACGGATCTTAGGTGGTGTCATCGGGTAATCATCTGGCAGGAAGAGTTCCAAGTTGAAGACGCCGCCTTCGTATGGGGATTGTGTTGGGCCGTGGATCTTGACGTCGAAGTAGCGGAGGTTGTCTTCGTGCGGGACGGCAGATATGCCCGGTACTCTATATACACATTATTAGCTGGGACTCTCATACCAAGCGCAAGAGGGAGGTGAGTTGGATGGAGCTGCATATTGAAGGCTGGATCGTGGGTGTATCGAATTGATAAGAGAAGCTGCTTACGGCTCGGCCATCAGACGCTCAGTCTCCTTGATGATGCGCTTTGGAAGTGCCATGTTTGCGGTTATCGTGCTGTTTGTGGTGTGCAAAGAAGAAGATATTGTTAGGTAATTCCTGGTGCAGCCTTGTCCTCGATATGAAGGTTGAGGTGCTGCGATGTTGTGGAATGGAGGGGTAGTGGGGCGGGGCGCGGATTTAAGCTTGTCGCTTGCACGAAGGTCAAAGCACAAAGGAAGCGTGATAAAACTTTACAGCTTAAAATTTATAGAGCTGTGCCAGTTTTGCCTTAGCTCAAAAAGAAGAGTTAGTGTGAAGGTGTAGTAAACGAGAGGCGTGCTTTATCGGCGTTCCCTGCTCGGTTCCTGCGCATCATCGTCACTGTTATGTTGATGTCTTGGCATTTGAGATGCGGCCGCTAACGCAGCCTTCAGGGTCTCATCAACAGACTGAGAACTAACCGCTTAACAACACCAAGTCAGATATCTCGACTCAAGTTGCAGCACAACTGCAACAATAGTACATTCTGGTGCTCTGGCCGCCGTTAAACATAATGTCGCCCTTTTGAATCACTTTCTCATCTCGCTGATCCTACCAAAAGCAATGCGCCTGACGGTATCCTCAAGCGCACACGAAAGCTCACAACTCGAAGCTCTCAGTGCGCCAGTTCAGTGGAAGATTGGTTGAGAAGCAGCAAACGATGGACAGACTAAATGAAGAAAAGACCATCAAATCTGCTTGGGAGAGCAGCACTTTCGATGCCAATCTCTCCATCCACGTCCAGAAAGATGCCACAGACATTGGGAGCGCGACTATATCTCCCTCTGGCCGTGATGTAGCCATAGTCTCGTATGTTTCCAACTATCTCGCATCTTGCTCTTATTTTTCTAGCTGTTACATTCTTTATGAAGCCATTGACTAAGCAGTTACCCCCAGCAAAACCGGCCTCGATATAATAGACCTCGACTCCCCACTCAATCCACCCCGCCACCTCCACCATTCCACATCCTGGAACGTCGCCGACGTGCAATGGTCCCCCTTCGCCTCCCGCGACTACTGGGTCTGCTCTACCTCAAACCAAAAAGCCCTCGTCTGGAACCTGAACCTCCAAGAAGACTCCCGTACCGGCGCAATCGAGCACACACTGCATGCGCATACTCGTGCAATTACGGATATAAATTTCTCAGCCCATCATCCGGATATTTTGGCAACATGTGCGGTTGATGGTTATGTGCATGCGTGGGATCTACGCAGGGCGAGACGGCCGGTTATGACGTTTGTGGATTGGGATGCGGGCGCAACGCAGGTCAAGTGGAATAGGAAGGATGGGCATATTGTTGCGAGCTCTCATGATAGATGGTTGAGGATATGGGATGATAGACATGGTGCTTACCCTGTCAAGTCGATAATGGCGCATACATCCAAGATTTATGGCGTAGATTGGAGCAGAACTCGCAGCGAGGGCGTGGTGACCTGCTCGCTTGATAAGACGATAAAGTTCTGGGATTATAAGCGTGAGGGAGATAGTTTGGAGAGAACGATTAATTGTGGGTTTCCGATTTGGAGAGCGAGACATACACCTTTTCCGAATGGGTTGCTTGTTATGCCCCAGAAGTCCCCCGGTAACTTGTACTTGTACGATCTGAGGAAGAGGAGAGATGACGAACAATGGGATCCGTATATGGATCCTATTGCGACCTTCACGCATGGTGATCGCAGAGTCAAGGAATTTTTGTGGAGGAGCAGAGGCACGGCTATCAATGAGAAGAACCTTGACGACAGAGAATTTCAACTAGTTTCATGGGGTGATGACAAAGAGCTTAAGTTGCAGAGGGTGCCAAATAGTGTGCTGGAAAACGTTAGCTATGTGCCTGGTACTCAGGTACGGAAGAATCAGAACTTCACTCGCCGGGGCGCTATATACAAGACATTCCGCAATATCGAGCGAGCAGAGGTGGATAAAAAATCTGCTACGATTCGCGGCCCAAGAATGCTCGGCACTAGCCATGACAAGGAGAACTCCTTTAATATGCTAAGCGATGGCATGAAGAAGATGTCGCCGGCTAAGAAATACAGATCGAGGCTTGAGAACGGCTCGACAATGCGAGGCAAGACTACCGAGGCTGAGAGAAGGAGTCAGATCAACTGGATGAGTGGCGTCAAGTTTAGTTCCCGAGAAGGTTTGGACTCAACCGGCCAGCAGAAATTCCCGGTGAGGAGGCTGAGTGTCATAAGTCCGAACTTTGATATAGAGGGAGACTGGGATGCGCCGGAGACTTTGCATGATGAGATTATTCGTGTGCATCATCAGTACTCGAAGGTGAAGTTTGAGGATATCAATATCGATAAGCGGACGATCGCTGTCTCTTGCAACGGCCCTTGGGGCCATGGTGGAGAGCCGGTGTTCATCAAAACGACGATTAGATTTCCGGATAACTATCCTGGTGCTGAACTTCCCGAGTTCAGTGTCGGCAAGACATCACTGATATCGGACGAGACGTATGGCAAGATCTCCAGAGAGCTCAAAGACATGACTGCAGCGTTTACCAATGCACGACGGGGATGTCTGGAGGCTGTCATATGCTACCTGCTAGGAGAGGTCGATCTTGAAGAGTCTCAGATCTGGCTCAAGGGCTCAGACGACATAGACAACATGGACAACCTTCTTGACGCTCTCGCCGATGAATCATCCTCTGAATCATCCGAGGATGAGCTTCCAGAAGAAAGCTCAACATTGATCTCAGCGTCACAAGAACTAGATCCCGCATCCACAGAAGGCATCCTAGCAGCCAACAAGCGACACGCAAATGTCCCACTTCCTCGTCTTTGTGGTGCAAGATTCTCGACGACAGGCAGACTAGTCTGCTTCTTCCCACCCAAAGAAGATAAGTTCAAATCCCTTCTGGGCTCTGTTGGAATGTCCCGTAACAAGAGTACCGGAGAGCCAAGCTTCAAGTCCTTCAACCGTCTCGACGTTGAGAATATGCCCCGAAGCAAGATTGCGGAGATTCTTGAAGATAGCGACGACGAGGGTGCCATCGAATCTTCAGCCGATGAAATCAGTGACAGTAGCTCGGACTCTGATAGCAGTATGATGCATTCCCGCGTTGGGCTGGGTCAGGTCGGACCATTTGGTATGCCGGGGTGGCATAGCATTGATACTCGTTCTTGGAGAAAGGGACTAAGTACCAACAGGTCAAATAAATCTAGCGGTGTTGGAACGGGAACCGGCACGGGCTTAGGCATGGGGAAAGCAAGAAGCGTGAAGAGCAAAAACATCCTTGCCCTCCACGACCTTCGAGATATGTTACCAGCAAAGGTCGAGTTGGCAAGAGAATACGCGCTCTACGGTGAAGGCGCAGATGTCTGTGATCATAACGCTATGGTTGCCAGGAAATACGGATGTCAAGACCTTGCCGATATATGGACATACGCCGGTATGCTTCTGCAGCACGAAGTCCCCTTGACAGTGCTTAATCAATCACACCGCCGTGAACCAATCCTCGTTGTGGCGAGAGATATCATTAAGCACCATCGTCAACGGCAACGTCGGCCAAGTGGTTCAGACAGCGGCGTTGACTTGGGCTTTGACACCAGGTCTGATCCGCTGAGTGGTAGGGTGAAGTGGGGGTACAGCCCTCTAGCTAAGCCGCTTATTGATGATCTGTTTGCGTATTTTACCCATGAGAACGATATCCAGATGCTCGCCATGCTATCTTGTGTATTCAATGAGTCGTGTACCGCTGAACCACTTCCTATTATCGATCCGAGGAAAGGACTGCCGCAAACGCCTTTGAGTATGAAGACTCCGGCTTTCAGCTTGGACTACTTTCCATCTGATATTGCGGCTTGGTCAGCATATCAGAGAACTCCGGGGACGAGCAAGCCGGGTACACCGCTCACGCCACTTACATCTACGCAGGCACCACAGATCTACTATGGCAGTCTTGGATCTTCAAACGGACACTGGGCCTCTGATCCACCATCGAGTTATTCGGTTGGCACCACACCTCCACTAAGATCTAGGGGTGGGAGTGTAGAGAAACTGAACAACTCCGACCCAACCTCAACTATACACCATGGGCATCTGGGGAATAATTCGAAGAGCACACTCAATCTTCCATCACAAACACACTCCCTCTCCACCTCACCAGAAGACAGCCGCTCATTCCGCCGCGCCAACTCCGGCCTTGCAGCCTCCCTAGCCATGGGCCTTAAGAATCCATTCCTCTATACCCGAAACGATGGGTCAAGCTCGAGTAGTCCCCCGACAACGAAGAGAGAGGGAGGGGATGGCCGCAAGCGTCCTTCGCCTGTGGAGAGTATGGTCTCCGCCCTCACACCCAGCGCCGTAACATGGGGCAGCACAACTTACCTCGAGTCCGTGCGCGAGAAACCCTCCTACCCTACGTCGACCTATTCCGACGATGGACTCGCACCTTCCTCGGCGGAAGAGAGGGAGAAAATCGTAGGCGTCGATGTGCAGATGTGGAACCAAGGCGCCTTTGATGACGAGGGTTGCATATCTATTCCGTTATTGGAGACGGGTGTGGAGAAGCATGCAGAGTTTGTGGGGTATAGAAGGCTGTATGCAGACTTACTGTTTGCGTGGCGGTTGCCGTATACGAGGTTGGAAATTTTGAAGTTCGACTCTATGCCGGAAAACGCTGGGCCTACTGCAGCCATTTCAGAGATGGAAACTAAGGTACAGACGCCCATCACGCCGAGCACGACTACACTGCCGCTTGGGAAGGCGAAGTCGATAACTCTTCCGTCTCCGGCTGCGCTGCCAATCAGCCACGCAACGCTCGACATCCTCGGCCTCAGCATCACGGGGTATTGCCTCAAACACGAATCTCGCCTCGAACCCCTTCCTCTAACCCATTCATCCCTCCAGAACCCAGTCGGCGGCGCAGTAGGCCGCTGCGAGCGCTGCGCAATAACGAAATCTCAACTAAGCTGCGTTGTATGCCACGAAATGGTAGTGGCCGAATACGTAGCCTGTCTAGGCTGCGGCTGCGTGAGTCACCAAGCTTGCGCTAGTAGTTACTTCTCTGCACCTTACGATGGGAATTCGGAGTTTTCCGAGAACAAAGGGGAGACTGGGACGAGTAGTAGGCTGGGAGATACGCATAGATCTACGACGAGTCTGCCCACTACGTCGCGTACGGGGACTTGGAACAAGGCGGAAGAGGTGCCAAAAGTTGGAGTGCCGTGTCCGGGGGGGTGTGATTGTGAATGTCTTACTACAGCGGGGCATGGAGTGGTGGAGAGCTGGGAGGTGATGATGGGTGCGCTGGAGATGATGCGGAAGAAGGAGGCGAAGAGGGAGGCGGACAGGCTGAAGAAGAGCAGTAGGGAGGCTAGTAGGAATAACAGTCGTAGTAATTCTCATGCTCGTCCCGAAACTCTGGAGACCGTGCGTAAATTGGAGGATGCTAAGGGAAGGCTGGCGAGGAGTAGAAGTGAAGGTGGCCGCAGGATGACGGAGGAGTGGGAGAATGAGCAAGAGTGGGAGGCGACGAGGAGCAGTGTTGATATTGGGACGAGACCACAAAGTAAGAAAGAGGGCGCGGATAGCCCAAGCGCCCCGTCATCGGTCGTTGGCGGATACAAAGCAGCGATCGGCAGCAGACTTGGAAAAGTACGTGCCTCAGATGGGCTAGGCTGGGTGAGGAAGAAGAGTAGTAGTTTGAGAAATGCCGAGTGATCCCTCGAGGGCGGAGTCTAGATTAAGTATACCATATGATTGGGACGAGAAAGAATATACAGTAGGTTGGAAGACATGTCACATATCCTACGAATAATAGAGACTTCCGGTGACATTTCTCACTATCAAGGAGCTCGCTGGCAGCAGGCGCCGCCATGGCTTTGACGACAGCTCCACAACCCAAAGCATGGTGTTCTTATGCCACAGGCAAACAGCACCACGCCCTTTCCATGTCATGTGTTACTCAGCGGATTTGTATATGATGTCGTTCATTCACGTCTACCTGAGTGTACTTATTCATTGCAGATTTGCAGCCTTGGCCTTGAGGAATTTATATTCGAGTACTAACTCACAAGTCTAACCCAACGGAATCATCCTGCTGAGAGAGAGCGCATACGAGTCAAACCACCAAACTCCAGTTCAAGAGTCAGTTATACGGAGCAGAGCAGGTTTACAGTGGTAATCGACAGTTACCTCGGCGGATGAGGTGCATGGCCTTGTCGTCTCTCTCTCCTTGTCCGTCTTAAGCCGAGGTCTATTGATTAAGGGCCAGTTCGAGAGAAGATTCGTATGCGTTGCGGCGTGCTAATAAAGGAATACACCACTGACAGGCGGCTTCGTGACGGCAGAGGACTGTGGCTATGCCTAGCCACAGTATCACTTCGCGCTTGGAGTTTCTACAAGGTTGGAAGATACATAGCAGTGAAGCACTAAACATGATTTGATGTCGCTGAATGCGTGAATTTATCATTTGTCAATCTGTCCTCAAGCAGACTCCTCATCAGCAGAGTTTCCCGCCGTGCTGATTGAGAGCTACAACAAACCCGTATCGAGATATGCCTAGTTATTGGCATGCCGACAACAGATAATACGTCAGTATCGGCACGGGTACAACATCCAAGGTAGCGCCAAGCCGGGAGAGGTCGAAAAGGTGATAGAGAACCTACTAATGCATGGCAGGGAAAGGGTTTAAGCATATCTAGGGAAATCTAATCGTGCTCTATGTACTGGGGGATGGCGACAGAGAGCTTCCTTATAGAGTGAAAGACAGGGTGTTAGCCGGCGCAGTGAAGAGTAAACCATGCTTTTAATTGCTACAGTCTATAGGTATCTAGTATTCAAAACTCCGCCCCTCGCTATACAAAACCCATCATATCATCGCATCGTTTAAACAAACTTGCTGTCCTTAACAACGTACTTGTCAACATACTCATCAATAGCCATCGCCTCCAAACGAGCGCGGTCGTTACCAAGGTCGACAAGCTCCTGGACCTTGGCCTCAGGGAAATGTGGTCCCAGGTGACGCTTGTACTTGGCAAGGATGACTGGCTTAGCCTCCTCACGTCTAAGTCTGTGGCCGAGTGGGGCCTCAACAACGACCTCCTCAAGAACGGTACCATCCTTGAGGGTAACAGTCAAAGCGTTAGCAATGGTGCGCTTCTGCGGGTCATGGTAATCAGCAGTGAATTTTGGATCCTCGACACACTCAATCTTCTGTCTCAGCGATTCGACAAGTGGAGAAGTAGCGGCCTCTCCACCATCAGTGTAGTCCGTAGCCTCGAGACGCCCATAGACAAGCTGGACAGCAGCCATGTACTGAATGCAGTGATCGCGATCAGCAAAGTTGTCCATCGGCTTGAACTGCTTATCGATAATACGGATACAAGCCTCATGGGTACGGCACTTGACATGCTCGATATCCTCAGCCGTCTTCCCCATATCAATGAGCTTCTGGCGAATAGTGGCAGCGGCCTCAATGGCGGTCTGGGAGTGAAACTCAGCCGGGTAGGACACCTTGAAGAGCACGTTCTCCATGACGTAGCTGCCATATGGGCGCTGGAACTCGAATGGCTTGCCCTTGAAGAGAACGTCGTAGAAGCCCCAGACTGGAGCGGAGAGGACGGTCGGCACACCTGGCTCGCCGGCTGCGACCTTGAGAGCGAGATTGACGGCGCGCTGACAGGCGTCGCCGGCGGCCCAGGACTTGCGGGACATTGTGTTTGGGGAGTGGCGGTAGGTGCGGAGGGATTGTCCGTCGACCCAGGCCTGGGAGACGGCGTCGCGGGTCTGGACCTCAGTCAAGCCGAGGAGCTTGGAGACAACGGCGGTGGATGCGACCTTGACCAAAACGACGTGGTCGAGGCCAACCTTGTTGTAAGAGTTGAGAAGCGCCAAGCATCCCTGGATCTCGTGGGCCTTAATCATAGCCTCGAGGACTTCCTTGACGGTGATAATCTTGCCGTTGCCCAAGTTCCCTCCAGCACGGTTGGTGCGGGAAATCCAGTCAGCGACTGACAAGATAGCTCCGAGGTTGTCTGATGGGTGACCCCACTCAGCGGCCAACCAGCAGTCATTGTAATCGAGCCATCTGATCATGGCACCGATGTTGAAGGCGGCGTTGACTGGGTCGAGCTGGAAATCGGTTCCTGGAACCTTTGGGCCGTTTGGAACGATGGTCCCTGGGACGATTGGGCCGAGGAGCTTGGTGCACTCCTTGAAGCGGAGGCCCTCAAGGCCGCAGCCGAGGGTGTCGAGGAAGACGAAGCGGGCGGTGTCGAACTGTAGATAATCGATTAGTGAACGTTCTCATTTCATCGTTGGAGAGACAACTGGTGTCGCAGAAGCTCAATTGAAGCCATTGACACCCAATTATCGTCGATTGAAAACCGGTTGACATCTGACACTCCGGGGAAGTGGGCTCAAACTCACGGCCAAATCGCTGTCAATCTTGGTGTTGTGGACAAAGGACGCAATGTCCTTGATCTCTGGGTCGTGCTCGCGCACAACAGTGGATGGAGGGGCGTTGGAGTGCATCTTGACGGAGGTAGAGAAGGAAGAGGCCTTGATGGTGTTGGTGATTCTTGGGGTGGACAGTCTGCCAACTGCGGAGAAGGAAGCGGGGGTGCGGGCGAGGCGGACGGACTGGATAGAGGCGGCGCGGAGGGAACGGTTGATAGCCGACATGTCTCAATGCTTCAATTGATGATAATTGAAGGTGTTTGAGTATAGAGGGGATGAAGAGAGAAGAGGAGGAGAAGAGAGAAAAGAAAGGGCGAAGAGGTTATGTTTTTGATGGCTGGACTCGGCTTTATGGAGGTTCCTGGTTGGAAGGTGAATGGCAGGGGTGGAGGATCCGCTTTCCCCAGTCAAGACTGCCTCTGTAGCCGTCAATTCACCCGAGGCAACGCGGGGAGACTCCAAAGAAAGATGGACAACAATAAAGACTAACACTTTCGGCCCAAGCAGCGGTTGCCGAGACGTCGGCGAGCTTCTCCCCATGAGGGGATCTGATACCGACAACGCTTGTAGCCATATAACTCTTTGCCAATGATGTCTACAGTTTCAGTTGATATTCTCTGGGGCCGGCACACAAAACACATTTTTGCCCGTCCATATTGGCCGCTGTCGATCATGCTAAGCGAGTCGCTTTCGGTAAGACCGGCCGACCGGCTATCGACGGCCAAGTACCGGTGCACCGAAGCAGACGTGTCCTATTCATCGTTCATTCACCCTAGATCTCTCCTCACCCTTCATCTTTCCTCAACCTCATCTGCGAGACACCCGCTGCTTCCATTTTGGCAGTTCATTGAGGTCGACGAAGTCCTGAGTACAAGCCATCGTAAAGTTCGGGATAAATTCTTTGGGTGATAAGTTAGGTAAGAATCTCGATCGTAATGTCTTCCCATACCACAAAGCATTCAATGATGATCAAATGTTTCCTATTAGAATGATCTGCTCGCCTAGGAAACGAGCGAGGATTATAAACTGAGTATTGTTCTGAAAGAATGCCGAATAGAAGGAGAAGTGAAGACTGGAAAGTGGAAGACTATTTGCTAACAGGTCGCTGTCGAGAGACGGAGTAGATACTCAAGAGTGACGGCCTTGCGAGCTGATGAAGAAAGACAGATTATAAATCGAGGAGATGGAGAAATATTGAAGCGCGAAGATGCCAGGCGTGCCGACTCCAGTTGATGACGGAATGTCTGGATGGAGAAAAACTTTTGAGGATGTGAGAACGTTCAAATCTGATACGATAGGCCGAGGACTCAGGCAGGATCAAGGCATGAGGCAGAAGGCGACGGCAATAGAAGATGAGCATGCCTGCCAAAAGCTTTAAGCCCATCTCACCAGGAGCTATTGTATGGGGCATTAAGTCGCAAGCGACAACTCCCAAGCTTCCCCTCCGGTCAATCTCTAACCAGTAATTACAAACTGCAAACGACAAACGACAAGTCACATTGAATCACATCAAGACACCAAAGTTTGAGTAAGCTGAATTATCATCTCCACTACGCCATCGCGTAATGCGGTCCTCCAGCCGACTGAACCTTTTTTCGAACGGCTCCATCCCACGCCATCCATATCCCATCCTCGTTTTTTTTTATTTTTTTTATTTCACTATTTTTATTTTAACCTAGCAAATTCGTATCCCTTCCAACCCAGCCAGAAGTTGCCAGCTCGCCAGCTTGCTTTAAAAGTCCGCCAGTGAGCTCGCAGCTTCCAGCAGCATCTGTCTTAGTTCGTTATGGCCTTCCGGACATATTTGTATAAATTTATGTGAAAATTGTGGTGCAGTAGATTATCCTGCCGCTATGAGTTGATCGAGTCGAAGTAATGAATGTGATGATGTTGCCACCGCTAGAGGATTATCCTGCCTACCTCACCATCCAAGAGATGATGATCTCTTGCCAGCGAAGATGGTGCATTAATGACACAACCCTACCTACCCTGCCATCAGCATTTGGGTATACCTCGATGATAGTATATTGAATGTTGTGAAGGATTATCCTGCCTGCTCTTATCTAATTTGTCGAGATAAGCTCAGAAAAGTAGATGGTCGGTCGAGAAAGGACCCAGGGAGCATTTCGGACAAACCATGCCTGCTTTCACCCTGATGTTACCGAGTCCCGGGTATCTTATCCTTTCATGGTGTAATGAATGTCGTGGAGATTATCTTTCCTGCTAACCCCCCTGCCATGGAGTGAAGCTTTTCGGACATAAGCTCCGTCGTAATAAGTGTGTCGAAAATAAATGAATGTGTCGAAAATTATTCTGCCTGACACCTCGAACCACAAAGCGCACCCGAGTTGAAAATGACGTGAGCATGTCAAGGATAGATAAATACACAGAGCGAGCCTGGAGTTCTCAGTCCCGCATACCCAACGGCGGACACGAAAGTGCCAGCGACCACCCACTTAGTCGTTGTCATCCCAACAATCCAGACATCTCCCGACTACCCTCGAGAAAATCTAATAGGAAGGGTTAATTGGATCATTGGTGATCTGGAGAACAGCTGGGCCGAAAAGAATAGTCTCATCGGTGACGGCGTCCATGCCGTTGACGAGGACAACATAAGCCTGTCCGTTGAGGCCTTCTGGGACAATGGTGATGTAACCTCTGTCGGACTGGCTGATTGGAGCATAGATTGGTCCAGTGGCGGTTGGGAAAGCGGCAAAGATCTCCTTGACATTACGTTCGTTGAGATACTTGGCGACATCATCGACCTGCGGCGCGAGCTCGATGACGGAGCCGGTGGTCAAAGTGGCGGTCTGATCAACCAGGTTGAGAAGGGGGAACTTGGTGAGGAAGGCGAGCTTCTCAGCGTTGCTGGATGGACAGCTGACGATGTAGCGGCTGGCGGCGGTGTAGGACTCGCTTGGGGACAATGGGATGTCGAATGGCGATGGGAATGGAGGGTATGGGGACACTGGTGGGTCGTCGAGGAGGGTGCGCGCGTATCTGATATAGGAGGTGTGGCGAGCCTCAACAGCCAAGATGGAGCCGGCCTCGGTGAGGTAGGTCTTGGAGCTGATGAATGGAGAGGCACCGAGATAGGCAGAGACACCAGCGGCCTCGATCGCAGCGGAGAACTTGAGGAAAGAGACTGGATCAGTGCTTGGGAACTGGTACTTGCACGGTTGGACAGCCTGGCTACCAAGAGCGCCCTCGAGGAAAGAAACATGGGTCATCTCGTGGGAGGCGACGATGCGGAGGTTGTTGTAGAAGGCGGCTGGAAGACCGGCGTCCTGGAAGTCCTGGGCGGTGAAGTTCTGGAGTCCCTCCTGGTAAAAGGCGGACTCGAGGTGCTCCAGGGTCAAGCCCAGGTTGAGGACATCGTTATCAGTGACGCCGGCGGCTGGGCTGTTGGTTTGGTTGTCGTACTGGCGGGCAGCCAGCTCAGATGAGGCAGCTGGAGCTGGGGCGGCCAGGACGGTGGTCACGCCGGCCGCGAAGGCGGCGAGGATCATATGATATTGCATGTTTTCGAGGTGATTGGAGCGAGGTCGTCCGATCGGTTGTATAAAGAGGAAAGGACAAACTAGATAGACAGAGGGAGCAAGATGCACTTATACTCAACAGCGGATATTTTTGAAGCCGAAGTGGAGTGTCGACGAGAGCTTACCTGAGGCACATTTGGAGCATCTGTCGTAGTCTATTTCGCAAAGTCGGAGTATTACCCGGCCCTGGATGCAGCGAACGGAACCCGCTTTAGCCACAAAATATGGTGGAGTATGCTGGAAAACAGACAGTAATAACCAATCAAAACAGACCTAAACATCGACTTATAGAAGCCTACGACGTCAAGATGAGCTAAAGGTGGATGTCTGAGCAAACAAGCTCCATATCGTCGGTCATATATGCGGCTCAGGCAGCGAGTGCTCGAGAGCTGGCACTGCTAATCAATTGAAGGCGAGCTACATACCGAACTAGACGAGCGCGATGTCAAAGGAGGCTTGAAAGATGGATGTTTGAGCAATATCGTCAACAGTTTAGATTTTGTTGTGGTCGACAGCCTCTAGCGTTGTGGAAACAGACCTAAGGCTACTGTTGTGAGATATGATTTATTGATCGTGGATGTCATAATGGCTAAGATGACCGTGAAACAAAGCCGAGTAAGGGAGAAAGCCGCCGAAAAAGGGCCATGCGCTTGTCATTGATAGAAGCTATGAAAACCGGTCAGATTGTTGTAAGTGCCATAGTAGGCTAACATATCCATGGAATATAAAACCTATCAACTCCCCAAAAACTTTGCCTAATACAATGAGCGTTATGGTATCTTCCTCCCTTCATTTCCTTCCATCCGCCATCTGCGTATCATCGCAAAGGCCTCGTCATGATATCCTAAACCTCTTAGAAGATGCTGTTCACGATATTTCCTCCAATCGTGGCACCAGCACCGAAAATAGCAGCATTCCCAAGCTTCGACCCAAACTTCTTGCCCATCTCTCCCATCTTTCCCTGCTTCTTCTCCTCCTCAGCAGTCTGGCTATGCTGCTCGCTGATCGCCACTGGAGGAACATGGCTTTGGTATGGATCCTGCGGCGGCGGTGCCTGGTAAGGCTGATAAGGTTGTTGCATCTGCTGTCCCGGATATCCCTTATGATCTCCAAAGAAATGCTGCTGAGGTGCCGGCGTTGGAGCAGCCTGTGCAGCCAGTGACGAAGGGTAGTTCTCAGATCTAATATAATTTGATGGAAAGATTCCTTCCTCGCCAGTGCGGCAGTTCTTGCCCATCCACCATTCTGGGTTCACGAACTCCAGGACGGAGATGTGGTCGCCGGCGGCAAAATTGAGATCGCGAGAATCAGGGGTGTTGTATGCCCATAGTGCGACTGCGTGGCCGACTTCTCTGTGTGCTGGTGCCGCCTGGATCGGCGTTGGCAAGTGTCCCTGGGCCGCCTGATAAGACGGTGGAGAGGCGTTGTTATGTAAATGCATATCTTGAGACGGCTGGACTGCAGCTCGGACTTGTCGTGGGATTGGGGCTGGGGAAGGCGTGGCTCGTGCGACGTTTAAGGACTGTTCGGCGGGTAGTGATGCTGCGATCTCGTCGAACTGGGCGTCGGTGATGAAACCACGTTCTGCCATAGCCTCGAGCTCCTGTATGATGAGGTTAGCACCTGGCTAGATCGGAGTGGATCTGTCGTTCGACGTACATTCTTGATGATTCGCAGAGACCTGTTGTTGGCAGCGCGAGTAGCGCGAGAGTCTGCATCCATGATGTCGTCTTCGATATCGTTTGATTTCGTGCACAAGTGCTTGTCAGAACGAAGAGAGTACCAGACATTTATCTGGGGGCCAAGAGGGGTGACGCGTGGCGTTGGCCAGCCGGTCAAATTGTGGCTGAGGTGTGGCTTTAATGCGGGTGCTACTGCCGCCTCCCGCTCTTTATTCCGACGTCAGTCCCTCTGGCCTGAAGAGGTGAACACTATAATGCTAAGTCTCTGTGCCTGTTCAGGATTGGCAGGCGGTATTTATTTCTCGTCATGCTCCTCGTGAATGGCTTCTCTAGATTGACACACTTTTCATTTCTTAGAGATTCCTAACATATTATGAGCAGGTGCCCAGAGGCCTCGGGGCATTAACTCGCGCGCCCCCGGCTAGCGTGCCTGGACAGGTGTCTCCATAGCTTTGGTCTTGGCATCATAGTCAATTAGTTCGACATCGACAATCGAAGTGTGTATCAGCCAACTGAAAGTGGATCCTATAGCGGCGGATGTAGTTGGAGAGCTCATCCAAGGAGTCATGAACACGTTCGAAGTCAAAGTCGACGATATCGAAGTAGGGTCTGTAAATGGGAACGAGGAAGCCAGATGTGCCGTTATACGACTTTGCACGGCTGCTTCGCGACTAATAACGGCGTGCAGAGCCCATGATAAGGTCCTATTAAAGCTCTCTTATGTCTATTGTAGAGCCTTTTTCGAGTTAGAACAGCGCCTTCAGCGCGAGACGTCCTAGGGAAACTCTTGCCACACCTGGAGCACGCATGGCAATGTGTTCAAGTAGAGCTTGCCCTATTTTAGCGCATGTCATAGCGCGAGGTTACTACGCCAATGCGTCCGTAACTAGAACCTGATGAGGCGGCTGGGGCTGTGGGTTAACCCGCTGAAATCGTCTGTTTATTAGGGCGGGAGCGCAGACGTATCATATGTTCCCGGCGAATGATTTTCAGGCGACGGTATCGGATGAGATGACGAGGAGGACGATGGAAGGATTGAATTTATGATCAGGACGGTGTTGGGAGGGGATACGTGCAAGGTGAAGGAGGGGAGAGAGTGGTGGTGGCTGCTACCTGGCGACAATTCCTCGCGCCTTCATGCGTGGCGTCGCCGACTTCTCTCCAGACTACGAATCTAGTTATGACTATCTGCAAAAGAAAGCGAAGCCCACCAAATGGCCCCACCGTGGTGTCTGACCTGCCTTGGATCGATGGAAGAGGGTTCATCTTTGACGAGGCGATAATGTGGACATCGACCAGGACAATGCGGCTGGAGGCTTCCTGAGCCTGCTCTATAGGCTCAAGGACGTCTTTTTTTTCAAGTAACTATACATCTCCTTGTTCCTGCTGCTGCTCTCTTAAGAATCAAACTTTAGGATGCCGCGCTCGCTAAGCGAGGGTACCTAAATTATCCCATATTTAAGAATGCCTCTTTCTGAGTCCGAAATGGGCGCCATTTGCTGCATCTGTTGTCGCCGCCGAATTTTACGAAGGCGCAGAACACCAGTGGTGGGTTCTTCTAATGCAGCAGGCCATGCCTGCGAACGAAGAAAGTCTGCGGAACGTTACCTCCAGTATCAAAGTGGTGTTAGAGAGAGTACTCGAGGCGCAGGAGGAACAGGCCCTTCAGGAGTCTACCGTCACTACGACAACAACTGTGAGCCCTAGAAACATGGCGTCTGTTTTCGTCCTGTCTAAGACATCCCTTCTCTCCTCATCAGATGCCGTCGTACTAGCCTCGGAGTCCGCCTTGCTCCTCAAGGGCCCATTCCCTGTAACGATGCATAAGCCAGAAAGATTGCTCACAATGTTTGCTCGTTCATGTCAAGGCCAAGCAGTCTGCCTGCGGGGGTCGAAGCCGGAATTTTTGATCGTATGACGCCAAGGTCAACGTGTTTGCTTTCACGCCCATAAGCAAACACTGCAACGATCGTTCCATTGCCCAAGATATTGAATATGAATACACATATATCACTCAGTACGTAACGAAGATAGAAATAGAACAACTGAACAAATATGCGACTTTAAGGTGATTTATTTATCAATTGACGTGATTGCCGATCCACGAATTCCAATATTCCCTTAGGCCCAAGACGCACGACTCCGCCAATACCTGTCACGGCGCTCGTCCGTAGGAAAATTATCCCCACGTATAAACTGAACTGTGATATTCACACAGTTCCGGAGCCCTGGAAATTTTGGACTGTGGGGATTAGGAGAGCTCCTTCTGTCGAGGAGCTGGATAGGCAGTAAGGGGCTGGCGTCAGACACCAATGACGGAAGGGAAAGACACCGCAAAGACTACATCGCCAACGGTCGCAAAACTTGAAAGCTTTAAAGCAAATAAAAGGTAAAAACGTCTCATCGGGTTACAATAGATCGGTGTTTACAAAAGATTTAGAGCAACTCTACGAGAGGTTGCGTTAGTGGTGATGCATTTTTTGAATGACTCTTTAAGCCTTGTGTCCGCCAGTGCCATAGACCACTGACGAGGTAGCCTAGGGAAGAGCGTTGAGTTTATAAAATATGGCGACTCCACTGATGACTTACACATTTTTAATCCAAGGCTATGCTTAATGGGACATGGACGCGTGAAGGTATTTTAATTTATGTCTAAATAATTGAGGCGAAACTGGGGAGGAACGTAGAATGCCCTCGGCTCAAAACGGGATGTCAGGTCGGATTACGATTTACTATGGTAGTCGGATAATCACCCACGCAATCTGCCTTCAGACATCCTTCTGATGTTATCGTAGACTAGTTTCCTTTAGGCTTAGCTTCCGAGCGTAATCAATCATCCATCCATCTCCTACCTCAACTAACTAACCCAACCTACTAAAGACCGCCTCTACCTCAGGCGCCAGTCTAGTGAGCGTTATAGTTATAACATTAGAATAGTATAGGGAGTGTTCTCATCTTCCAATATTAACGATGCAGCAATCGCTCTCAACCTGGTTGCGCGCAAACCTCCCTGAAAGTAAAAAGGAGAAGCCGTTTCCTTGTCTACTATTACAGCGACGCCATGATGTTACACGTTTACCGTCGCACGAATCACTTAAATTATCTGCTCTCAGTAGTACTGCTGAAAACGCCTTTTTCTGTTACCTCCCGTTTGAGGTCCGCCGCATGATTCTAGTTGAAGCTTTTGGCAATCGAGTAATTCACATGGACTTACATCTCGACCATCCAACTTTGTGTCGCAAACCTGGCAAAGGCATTTCACATTACCACGCAGATGTCGCACCAACAATACCTGATGCTTTGAAGCCAAAAGAGTGGCAGTGGTGGAGCAGTGTGTGTCATCGCGCGCCTCCGACAATAGAGTTTCCCACTGAGATGAAGGCGTGCACGGAGCTATTTGCGGATGCATGTCGAGAAGGATCTGGTTTTTGGTGTGATTCGTGGCCAGGTTTGGAACCATCTAATTGCCACATCGGAGTGATGGGATGGCTGTTATCTTGTCGACAAGCGTAAGTCATAATTTATTTTCGTGGGCTTCTACGCAACTTAGTAATTGCGAGTACGTGTTAACAATTTGACTAGTTACAACGAGGCTATCGATGTTCTTTACGCCACGAACACGATTCATATGGCGAATGAAAGCATGATACTCAATCTACGGCGACTGCTCCTCCCACAGCGTCTCGCGGGGATAACTTCTATAGAGATGCTGTTGAATGTGAATCCATTCAATGATGCAATGCGACATCAGTCTAACTCCTCACCAATATCATTTGCCTCTCTTTGCGATGCCATGTCAACGACTTTTCCAAGACTGCGAAAGCTCTACATATCTCTGCAAGGACCTATTTACCCTTCATTTAATAATGACAATGAGATTACTAGAAATTCCGAGCTGTACTTGTTAGACGGGGTTGATAAGATGGTGCGCCATATGGCGCCACATCTGAAGAAGTTCTGGGTTGCTTTTCCTTATGGACTCTACGACTCTTGGCAGATTAAGATGACAGAAATTCCTGTCAAGCATGACCCGAGTAACGTCAAGCGAGACCGTGTGTGGCGAGAACTTCGATCATCACCAGGAGGACCAGAGGGGCAAATTTTAGGCTACTGGATCTTACTCGGCCACGTTGAAACTCGAGAGTATCAATTTATGTGGATGCGCGAGGACTAGGCTTCAACACTTTCGTCATATTCGGCTTTTTACACTTAGATGCATGTATTTCAGCGCGATCAACTATCCTGCGACAATCTCAACTTCAATCAATAAAAATAACAGCCGAGATTTTGAAAACCGCAATATGACACAATAGAGCATTGCCACGAGTAGACAGATCCAACTTAAATAGCATCGCGCTCAAAGCTGAAAGATCACCAAACGTGTAATTAGCAGTATCACCGCTTACCCGAGATTATTATAGAAAATATCTACAAAGACCTTGGATAATACATAGTGGCAGTTGCATATAAGACCTAACCACTAGGCTGGCGGTATCTGGGCCCAAATACCGGGCGGTAGGGCGGCTCTGAGAGCACAGGCGCCCGCCAAGCCAGGCTGCCAAGGGTCCCTAAATACCGCCCCCAGATACCGATAGCCGATGGCACACCCTCAACTCTCCTCAATCCCCTCTTTTTCAGACCATCGATCTAAGAGGATACTCAAAAGTACCCTTTTACAGTCCACCAATTGTGAACCTTGGGTTTTGTGCAAGTTGTAGGCCAGAAGTAACCAAAGTCGTTGACAATAAGTCCTGGCAGCCGCAATTTGCAGACGCGGTGAACTTTGCGAGCAAGCACGCGATAGCCGACTGGCTTACTGTGCCTTGCAAAAAAGTTGACAAACGGGCCGACCTAACGCCGCGCACACCTCAACTTGCGCAACTTTGTACGAGGGAGAATCGATTTGAAGAAAACCACTTTAACATAATAAATCATGCCTGGCCAACTGCCGGCTTCTGTAGTTCATCGTATTATTGTCCGCATATCAGCAGGAGATAACTATGCAACAATTGCACAGACTGCAGGGGTATCTCAAATATCCATTTATCACATTGTTTTGAATATGGACCTCTTCAACGAACTATATACTCCGAGAACAGTTGTTTTAGGGTGCCCAAGAGCATTGTTGCCCTATCATGAAGAAGCTAGTATAAATTTTATGTATATTAACTTAGTATAATAGGCTAACGCAGTTTCTTTTAGAAATTTCTAGATTTCCTACTTGACCAGCCGACAGCATATCTTAGTGAAATGGCAACTTTCATCTTCGACGAGTTTGATATTGAGGCATCTCCAGCAACAATTTCTCGTGTTCTTCAGAGAGCATGGTGGTCCCGCAAAATCGTTGAAGCTCGTGCTGCTGAGAGGAGTGAGCCACTTCGGCGAGTTTGGCAAGGAACACAAAAGAGGTACAGCAGCTCACAGCTAGTATTTTTTGACAAATCTGCAGTAAACGAGAAAATAGGAGATAGGAAGTTTAGATGGTCAGCAGTTGGCCACACTTGCAGAGTTCTCAGGCCGCTTAAACAATTTGAGAGGTGGAGCATCTTGCTGTCATACTGACATTCATTGCATTCAGTTTTATCCAATCATATCAAAGCTTGGAC
>WCAA01000105.1:0-70646 GCA_010623925.1 Antarctomyces pellizariae | reverse complement strand
GGGGAGGGGGGGTAGGGGGGGGTGGACACTTACGGATAGGCATAACCACCCTCTTCGGATCAATATGCGGTCTGCCTGGGAAAACCGGGCTACCAAATTCCTCACCATTGCCGGTGGTATGGGAGCTGGATACTGACTTCGACCTCTGTTTGGGCTCTGACTTCTCGCTCTTTGACGTCTCAGTACCAGCCGCCAGAGACTGTTTACGCATTCGGTGTTGCTCTTTACTTGCTGATTCCGCCATCGCCTTGAGGTCAGCCTTGTTGAGCTTGCGTTGTATGATAAACGGCTTCCTCTCCCTCGTGTTCGGCGAAGCGAAGGGTATAACCCGGGCGCGGAGCATGAAGAAGTCTTCATCCGTTTTCGGCACCCTCATGCCCTCCTTCCCATCATGCTCATCATGTTCGTGCGAGTCCTCAGAGAGGGTGTTCGTCATCGCGCTATCCCTCCTCTCGCCTTCCTTCCTGATGTGAAGGGCACGCACGAATACATCTGCACTCGCCGCATTCCCAAGATACAACGGTCCCCACTCCCTTAACATCTCCTTCGGCGGCTTAGATATCGAAGGGAATGGCGCTTCAGAAGGTCTGCGAGGCCGATGCCGGATAAGCTCATCCCTATTCACCCCCTCCAGCAAAATCTCCCTACTCTCATCAACAATGCTCCTCTGCCTATAAGTCCTCGGCGCAAACCTCGGACTCCCAATAGGCGAGCGTGCAGACACCGGCGACAGGGTAGTAAGCTTCCCAAAATGATTGACGAGCTGGCTAGTGGGTGTCACCATGGTGCTTCCCCTCCTCCCAACGCCAAAACTCCCTCGCCTCCCTGCGATCAAGGTAAAAGATGTCAAAGGAGGGGCACGCGGAGAATGCCCTCCATCTGAACGCGTGTCGCCGTGGGTTGTATCAGAGACTTGAAGGGCGGTGCAGAGGTTGTTATCGCGGTAGTAGCGGCGCACTTGCTCCAGTCCCGGCGTCGCGAGGGAACTTGTGCTGACCGGCGTCTGCGGGGAGTGCTCGGTGTAGTGAGATGCGTCGCTACCTTTAGCCAGAGCGTTGCCGGTTACGGGGTAGCGGACATAAGTCCCGCTTTGACGACGTTGTTTTGGTGTTATTTGGCCGACGGCAAGGGGTTGGAGGTGTGGAGGACGGCGGCGGGAGGAATGGGGTCTGGATTTGGTGGGATCTTGGAACGAGGCGTGGGGTTTTGTGGTTGTTGGTGTGTGGGATGGTGAGGGGTGTGGAGAGGAAAGCTTTGAGGCTGCCGCACGGGCGGCGGCGCGGGTCGTTACTCTTGTCTCGGTGGAAGTCATATCGAAGAACGCTGGATGAGGTAGGCGGTTATCTCTTCGGTCCGATAGTTTAAGAGACCAGGAAGAATAAAATTCTAGAAATCTTTCGGCGGTGTGAAGATCGAAGATCGAAAATCGAAAATCGTTCTATGCACAGTGACAACTGTTGGACCAACGTGCTCATCAAAGTATTATCATTCCAAAGTGACTATGAAAGTGATGCTGGCAGAAAAGGGGAGGGATTTCGTAATAACTGTATCCCTCTTCAAAGAAAAATTGTGATGAGACGTGCGAGGACACATGGTGAAATGCTCGTCTTTGTGGTTCCCCCCTGCGGTAGCAGGAATGGGGACAAAGAAATCCAGGTCGCCGGAATGGCGCATGCAGGCTCGTGCATGAGGGTGGAAACTTGGGGACAAAGAAAAAAGATAGAGAACTGTAAGAGAAGTGGAAAGTAAGGAGATGGCGAGGGAGGAGATGAGAATACGGGTCGTAAGGGTGAAAGCTCACCCGGATAGAGTTAGTAGAAACGAGCTGGTGGGATGAGACTAACCATGAGACCACAGAGTTTGCAGACTGCGTAGCGGTAATACCGCTGGACACAGCTGAGGAATGTTACCGAACTAACGCTGAAGAAAATGGTTTAAAAATACCACTCTGATGACAAGCTGGCTTGCTCATTAATATCCTTCTTGCTGCTATCAAGCATAAGGTATCTCGTAACATATGATGCCTCATGTTTCTGATGGTGTCCTCCTGCGCCCATTTCGCAGTCACACCAAAACCCTCGCGGCTTGATCAGCTCGACAACAAAGAAAAAAACACTTCAATACCACTCCCAGCCTGTTAATTCCGGTTATATCCCTCTTGGCTTCAATCATGTCTCTCCGTGAAAGAATGCAGAGGCGGCGCCCGCCCGAACATTTTCTTTGTTGGTGATGTTGGACCTCAGACTCAGTCGCTGATGGCGGTTGGTTAAAGTCAGCCGCGCGGCAACTCCTCGGTCCATATGCAACCGCTTCTGTACTAGTGGCAAACAGCTTGACACCTCAGCCTTGTCGCGAGCTCGGGATAGCTTCAGCCTTGGGCGTATCAAGAGTCAACACCGACGTTTCCGAGTGTTATACTGTACGGCACTGTGTTTTGCTCCGCATCTTGCTTCATGACACCCAATTAGTTACGCTTAGCGTTTTATTTGAGTAAGAGGACAGCGCAAACATGTCAAAAGCCTACAAAACCCTCAAAGAAGACTTCGTGTCTAACCTGACCGGCAGCTCCTTGAGCGACATTGGCGTTGTCACTTTCATTGTTCCTGTTTGTGCCCATTTCATCCCCCTTTTTCCTCCTGTCCATCTACCACCTCATACCCCATACTCCCGCCTGTGACCTGTGTACTGACACATGCCAGGTCACAGTCGCAATATATTCCTTGCTACAAAGCAAACATCATCTCTTCGACCGTTATGGGCCAATACCCTTTGGCGTCGATTTCGGACTCAATGTCGGCGCCATCTTGCTCGCCACTACCCTCTATGCCTCCAACCCGTCACTCCTTCATGTGCTCCTCATAGCCCCAACATTGCTATTATGGCTTGGTCCTCAGCCTCCCAAGAAGAAGGCCATGAAGCCGCCACAGACGAAAGTGGCTGCTAAGCCAACCTCCAAAACGGCGACTAAAGAGCCACTCAACCAATTACCAATTAAGCCTTTCTTGACCACGTATAGAGGGTGCATGATGGTAATAACCTGCCTCGCCATCCTCGCCGTCGACTTCAAAATCTTCCCTCGCAAGTTCGCAAAAGTCGAGAACTGGGGCACCTCACTCATGGATCTGGGTGTTGGCTCTTTTGTCTTCAGCGCAGGCGTGGTTGCCGCCCGACCAATACTGAAAGAACGCCTTACCGGAAAGAAAACCACCCTCTCCCGGCGTCTTTATACGAGTATCAGGCACTCTGCGCCGTTACTGGTACTGGGAGTAATAAGGTTGATAAGTGTGAAAGGGCTCGATTACGCAGAGCACACGGCGGAGTACGGCGTGCATTGGAATTTCTTCTTCACGCTTGCATTCCTGCCGCCCTTCGTAGCGATCTTCCAAAGTCTCTTCGCCCTCATCCCGTCCTTTGAACTCTGGGCCGTCCTCCTCGCCGGGCTCTACGAATTAGTGTTAGACACCACCGCGCTAAAAGGATTCATACTCACCGCTCCACGCACTAACCTCTTCAGCCAGAACCGCGAAGGTATTTTTAGCTTTATCGGGTATCTGGCTATCTTCCTGGCGGGCCAGGGGTGCGGGACGATCGTCATCCCGAGGAACCTGATTCCTGCCAACGCCAGAGTGAGTCCGTGGGCGCAGAGGAAGAAGTCGCTTGAGAGTCTGGCTTATACGTCTTTGGCGTGGTGCGCTGGATACGTGTTGACGACAGAGTATAATGGGTTGAATCTAGTTGTGTCAAGACGGTTGGCGAATCTGCCGTATCTGTTCTTTGTGGCGGCCTTCAACTGTCTGCAACTCACGCTCTTTTGTCTTATCGAGACGGTGTTCTTCCCGGAAGTTTACAAAGCAAAGGATGCCGAGGAGGAGAAGCGTGTCACCAAGAATGCCACGAGTAGAGTGCTTAAGGCCTATAATAGGAACGGGTTGGCGATCTTCCTGGTGTCCAATCTACTCACTGGGTTGGTAAACCTCACGGTGCCTACGTTGCATGTTACGGATGTCCAGGCTATGGGAGTGCTTCTTGCCTATGCTGGAGTACTAACGGGATTCGCCGTGGGGCTTGATGTTGCAAATATAAGTATAAAGATGTAAGGCAAGATAGATGAGTGTAAAATCTAGAATGTGTATACTCAAAATATGAAACAGCTACAAACGAGTTAATGCCAAACCACGACCATATTTATGAAACACGTCGATGTGATTCTACACTTAATAACAGTACAGCCCTAGGATGCTAGCAATTTCAACCCTCCTCCTTACCTGGTCTTCAGCGAGAAAGCAATAGGAGGCAACGGTATATCCTCCTGGTTATGTAACCCTCCCTATCTCTTACAAATGTATCGCAGTGCCAAGCACAGAACAGTGGATAATTACAAACCATGCTGTACAGCGTCTCCAACAACCAGTAAGTAGTCGACAGCATTATTTCTGCCTCATCCCAAGTCTGCCACTCATAGCCAACATCAATTATCAATCACCAATCACCTCTAAAGAGACAGAAACAAGGCTGTTATTTGCAGCTAAAGCAAACAATTCCTTTCCCAAGCTGGCTCATGGGTGAGCGAAAGAGCTCCAGAGTTGCCAAGCCGAAGTCACCTATAGAGTGCAGATGTTTACAGCTACTAACTTGGTTGCTGCCGTTAAGGGGTCTGGTAGTGCTAACCCTAGCAGGACCATGCATTCCAAGCTTTGGGCCGGGAGAGGTATGGAGTTCGGGGGCTAAGACGATAAGACGAAAAGACTCGGAGGATAAGACTTTCTCATTCTAGCTATATAACCCCACGTTGCAGAGCTACACCGTTTCGACTCTCCAAGCAAAAGACTTGGCTTAGGAAGATCATCCACGGAGCCTGCGTTGTGGGAGTGGCATTTTAATACATGATTGGGGTATATACCAGCTTGTTTCTGAGGAAGAGGCGGGATGTGTCGTCGAGGGAGGAGGGAGAGATTTGGATGAACGAGAGTTTCAGTGAAGGTGGATAGGGAGTGTGTGGTCGTAAGGGACTCAGTAGGCGTCATAGGGAACTCCACAAGGATCGTAATGCAGGACTCCTGATGCTTATGGATACATAAGCGAGGTGTTGGGATTGGGACAAAGAAGTGGAAGAGAAGAATTGGAAGAGAAGCTTGCAAGCTTCATCGTGGATGAATGTTCCGAGTTTGCCATTCGAGGTTACAATGAAAGTTTAGAGTGACAGTCGTGCTCTGTGACACAGTGACACAGTGACACCAAGAAATTAACTTTCCTTTCCCGTGTCTCTGCCCTCCTACCTGCGACAGAGCTATTTCCAGATGCGTTGTAGCATCGGCACAAGAAATTTATTGAGCTCTCAATGAGCCGGCGAAGATTTGACGAGACTGATGGGCCTCAGGAATGCTTCCAGCACGTTGTTCATGTTGTTCACGTTGTTGACAGATGCTCTCATGCAAGGCTGCTAAAACGAGGGATGAGGGATGAGGAAATCGAGAGGCTGGAAACGTCCAATGGAGTTTGATGCAACGCTGCTTGCGGCGCTTTTGTGACATGAGCGTTTCAGGATCTTGCCATCGTGTGCCAAGTGGAGATTGGGAAATGAGATCTCGCGTCAGATACTGCCCGACGCGCAATAGTGGACTTCACGAGCAAGTAAAATAAAGATGTAATACTCATTCACTTCCACTGAAACATCTTGCTCTGGAGGGTGAGCAAACTGGAGGAGTAAAGTAGAATACAGTGGAAGCGAGGAGGACGAGATGGTCGGCTAACTCTGAGACATAATACTTGCTTGCAATGTATGGTTCTATTTACAGCACATGTCTGCGAGCCGATGACGCCGAGGGAAACGTGGGTCCAATGCACAGAAAAGATGTCAGATTGAAGCGGAGGAAGCGAAATTGGATGATCTCATCCAACACAGAGAAACTTGGCTGCGAAAGAGCTCGGCGTTGATCGTTTGCCGTTGATCGCGCTCCTTTTGGGCGCTGCTTGAGGCGGCACGGAGTCTCCATAGTGATTAGGCGCTACTGCGCGAATGGCGACGGCGTCCCGTCAAAGAAGATGAGCTGAGGTCGCATGCCGCTGTTAATGCAGGGGCGGGTAGTTAAGCGAGCGTTTATTGATGAAGCTGTATAGTAAAGAGGCAGCCTACTTCAATATATCGCTCTAGATATGTGACAAAGAGTAGCGAGAAATAGCATGTAGGAGGACTGTGTCATGTCATCACGATTACCGTAGTGCGCTGTTAAAGGCGGCCAAGCGCCCTTCGTTACCTTCGGTCAGCGATGACGGGATGGCCGAGTATGGCAGTGTCTGTGCCGAGCCTCATTGACGGATGAGCGCGGTTCAGAGGGAAGAACATCAGAAAGAGAAATTTTGGAAGAGCTCTTTGTAGCTATGCAATTTCTTGATACAGGATTTTAACCCGCTTGTGGGAAAATTAACAGTTCAACCGCATTAAGCCTACTGCTAGCTCTTTTTCTCTCGCATTGCTGTTGTTTATCGCATCACGCTCCCCCTATCCCCCCCGGTCCCTAATCGCGGATTTGGGAAATTAGCTATCGTGGTGTTCATCGGCCGCGCTCCTGCCAAAGCTGCGACGGTGCCAGCGCAGACCACCCCCGGGACCGTGAACGACAAGACGAACTTTGATGTCCGACCACGCCTAATCTCACTCTTCCCACAACACCTACGCCCGCACGTAACACCTGCGAATAACTGCCTTTGTGCAGTCCGTTGTGTTTGCCGTCCAAAACGTTCTTTAGTCGCTTTTGTTGCTTGCGCCAGTCTACGCTGTGATTTCCACGGCACGTTCGACTTCACAGTTCACCGCCTACCACCAAGGGACAGTCGAAACACCGGCAATCAAAACAACAGCGACCAGTACGCATCTTCGCCTCGCCGACCTCGACGAACAAGCGAATTTGCAGCGAAATAGGACATTTGATCTGTTAGTGGCCGCCGCACCAATATGATATAGCTGGCAAGCCGAATTGGTGACCAAGGCCACAAATCGCCCTACCACAAGCCATTGGCCAGAACGACATTTCCGCATTACAGTAAAACAACATTGGCGACACGGCCAGCCGAAATACAGCTTCGATAGGGCCCAGTTTTCTATCGCACGATAATCAACGCGTCGCGATAAACAAACCGACAACATGTCCGCGCAGGTGCAACAACCAGCGACCTACGCATCGTCCGGCAGCCCGGCAAGCTCCAGACATTACCCGCCCAGCAGCATGCCGAGCGACAGTTACAATCAGGGACCAAATGCGTCGCCGACTAGCAGCAGAAGACACGGAAGGAGACCGAGCGGAAATGGCACAAGCCCAATAGTTCCGCAACAACACCAATACCAAAACGTTCCGTCCCAAAGCAGACAACAGCATTCGAGCGATAACGCGCAATCCTACGACGGTAGCCAACACAGAAGTGGAGAGTACTCAAGGGGCATGCCACCTGCTGCGCCACCAAGAACGAGTTCGAATCAGAGACAGTCCGGCGCTGCGCTTGCAGCTGCGGTAACTGCTTCTGAGGGCCAGCCGGAGAGGTCGAGAAAGCAACAACCAGATGATAGGGCTATACATGCTGCCAGAATGGCTGCTTCCGGCGATGGAGCTGCTCCAGATACACATGGAGAGAACCGCCAGACGAATGGCTACAAAGAGAAGAGCTATGATCAGCCTCCTTCCCGCCCGTCTAGCAATCACAATAACTCTCGTCAAAGGCAGCAAGCCCCGGCTGAGAGACAAAGGTCTAGCAGGGGACAGCCACAGAGATTTGATGCTCATACTAATGGCGTCAATGACACGGCGGACATTCTGAGCAGAGTTATTATCAGCCAGCCTGAAGAGGATATTCAGAGAGAGAGAGAGCGCGTGGCTGAGGCGATCCCACATCCGCAGAAGTATGCGACTGAGCCATCGATAAATATTAATGACGGCGCTCATGGACACGGTGTGCAAGAGCAAATCCAGCATAGCCCGCCCGGTGAAAGAAGACGTCAGGACCATAGCCGGAGTAAGAAAGAGAAGAGCACTCGCTTTGGAGAGTATTACCTTGGAAATACACTTGGTGAGGGTGAGTTTGGTAAGGTGAAGATGGGTTGGAAACAAGAAGGTGGTGTTCAGGTAAGTTGCCATGCTCACGAGACTCTATATGTAAACACTAACCTCGTGCTTAGGTAGCTATTAAGCTCATCCGCAGAGACACTGTCGGCCAGAACCCAACACGCTTAGCAAAGATCTACCGCGAAATCGCCATCCTTCGCGAGATTTCTCACCCGAACATCGTCCGTCTCCACGAGATGGTCGAGACCGATAAGCACATCGGTATCATCCTCGAGTACGCCTCTGGCGGCGAGCTCTTTGATTACATTCTCAACCACCGTTATCTTAAGGACAACGCCGCACGTCGTTTGTTCGCTCAGCTCGTATCTGGTGTTGGATACCTCCATAAGAAGGGCATTGTCCATCGCGATTTGAAGCTTGAGAACTTGCTTCTGGATAGAAACCGCAATATCATTATTTCCGACTTCGGATTTGCCAACACATTTAACCCGCATGATGAGTTGGGACAAGAGATTGAGCACAATTTGGGAAGCAAGGAATATGTCAAGCAAATGAACCTTGACCAAATATTGCCTGGCGGATGGAGAAAGGGAGACCTGATGCAGACGAGTTGTGGGTCGCCATGTTATGCGGCACCAGAATTAGTCGTCTCGGACTCTTTATACACGGGAAGGAAGGTCGATGTCTGGAGCTGCGGTGTTATCTTGGTAAGTCTCCTTCACCTTCCATCACCAAATCACACTAACAGTTTCAGTACGCTATGTTGGCAGGATATCTTCCTTTTGATGATGATCCAGCCAACCCAGAAGGCGACAATATTAACCTCCTCTACAAGTACATCGTCAACACGCCACTCACTTTCCCTGAATACGTCACCCCACACGCCCGTGACTTGCTGCGCCGCATCCTTGTCCCAGACCCACGCGATCGTGCTGACCTCTTTGAAGTCGCAAGACATAGCTGGTTGAGCGAGTATAGCCATGTTGTGGGATTCATTACGAGTAACACTACCACTCCAGCAGACATCCAACACGCTACAATCTCTACCAAGAATGAGAGAGCTGATGGTGCACCATTACTTGCCCGCTCAGCATCTGTTCGCGAGCCAACCAAGACTCAAAAACCAGTCGCAGTCGTTGGTGAGCTTGGAAGGAAGACAGGCAATGTTGAAGACGCAGATGAGTTACCAAAGGGTGCTAAGGATGCCAAACGTCGCACGCTACAAGTCGAGTATGTTGCACCAAGACAGCAGACTACTCGTGGTGAGGACTCCAAGGCCTCCGGCCGGAACCGCCAAGAATCATATGATCCAATTGATCTTGATGCCGCGGATCCATCGAAGCCTCTTCCAGCTGCACCAGGCTCTAGCAGAGATGGAAGGAAGCCGGCAGGTGCACGCCAGCCAAGCAGAGGTAAGGATAACGCCGATATGCTGCCTCCACAGACGAGACCGGTTAGAGAACCACCACGTGCTGTTAGCGATAATGCTTTCATGGCTCCGTTACTGGGTCAATCCACCGCTCGTCCAAACACCGGAGGTTCGATGGTTAGCAATGCTTCGGGCAGACATTATTCCCAAACCGCAGCACCGGCCGTGGCTACCACCACAGCTCACGGCCGTATGAGCCAACCTCAGCCGAATGGTAAGAGACACGACTACGGTACTCCAGGCCAGTCTGCGGACGAGCTTAACAACTCCGAGTACGGACGTCCATCTGTCTCCCAGGGAATTCCACCTAAGTTCGCGCGTATCAGCGGCATGGATGGCTCTCAACAGTCTTCTGCCGGCATGGGCCAACCTATGACAAAGGTCCCAACTCAGCAAGGTCAGGGTGAGCCACAGCAGGGAAAGCAGGAGAGACCTAAGACACACAAGAGATCCTCCACCATCAGCTCAATGACCGAGAAGATCTTTGGTCGCCAGGGCTCTATCTTCGGCGGCACGAGGTCCTCCCAACCTGCTCAGAAGGAGGGGAAGAAATACCCACCTGTTTCTTACCAGGGAGGCGCCGCGGACCCACAGCTCCACTCTCGTCCATCCGTTGACTCCCGCCGTTCGATAAGTCAGACCTTCGGCTTCGGAAATAAGAGATCCGGTAGCGTTACCGGCGATTCTAACAACGGAGGCTCAGCAAGTGGTTCGATGAGACCTGAGAAGGCTGGCCGCCGCTTCTCTCTCCTCCCGACGGGTTTCTCGTTGAAGAGTATCGGCATCGGTAAGAGCGACTACGACACTGCCACCGCTACTCCATCCGAAGACGGTTACTATATCAACCAGGATGGCTCCCGCCGATCTCCGCCGATCGCTGAGAAGAGTCGGAGACCGGGTACCACGGGGCAGTTGAGCGGTTATCAGGCACAGCCGGATAGATACGGCCAGCGTGGATATGACGGACAAGATGACTCGGAGGGTTATGGACAGGCACAGGCACAGGGGTATGGAAGACCTACCACTGCTCAAACTCCACCCGTTCAGAATCCAGCTCAAGACTCGTACGGTTCTCTTCAGCAAAACCAAACTCGCAACCAAGCTCAACAGGTGCCGGGAAGCAGAGGAGGTTCCAGGGGTATGGGACAATCCGCATCCGTCCAGCAAATGAGCCAGGCCGGTGGGCAGGAGGGATACTTCGACGCCCGTGCCACTAGTGCTGGCAGAGGCCGTTCGTCGACCCTCCAAAATATGAACCAGGTCCGAAACTCCGGCCGTGGTGTCTTGCAAAAGAACAACCGCCGTTTTGTCGACGCGTATGAAGGAGACGAAGGCGGACAGTACGGATCATATGATGCAGGAAGGCAGCCGCAGAGTGGCGGTTCGTCCGGGGCTGCAAGGAAAGTCATGGACTTCTTTCGCAGACGTGGGAGAGACCGTGGAGGGGAGTGAATTCGAGGAGAAGAGAGAAATGTAGGGAATGTGGGGGAAAGCATTAAGAGGAGTTTACTAATGAGCGGGGTGGGGAGGGCGAGGAAGACGTGGTAGCTTGATGTTTGAATGCTAGAGGTAGTTGGGCCTTTGCGGAGACTACTTGGCAGGACGATAGAGGAGCACAAAACTCAAGAACCGAGGGTACTATTGAGGTCGCTTGAATACTTAAGAGCATCAGGAGAAGTTGGTCGGCTGAGCATAGCCAGCGATACGGTCGAGGACGAAGTCTGAGGCAACCTGAGAGAGTTCATTGGGAAGACCATTAGGCGTACTAGGACAGAGAGAGGGAAGAGCATTGGTGATTTCGATCAGAGCGCTTAGCGAGTTGAGAATCAGGGCATGAGAAGTGCTGAACATGGTTGGCTTAGTGGCTAGTCAGTGCTGAGGAGAGAGAGCACCGATATACTTTAATTGTGCTTTAATCACCGAAATACTCACATAGTAATGTGTTTTAGCAGACCTTGCATTTCCTTCCGCTATATCATACCTTGTTTTAACGTGTGAACTTTGTACGTGACCTGAACTGCCTTGTCTGCTCTGTGCCCAAAGCTTTAAGGGCCGAACGCTTGGGTCGTGGTAAAAGAGAGTAAAAAAGTCGAGGTAAACGACAGTTGACTGGGAGTTGTGCCACTTAACGCTTGCAGATACCAACACGGACGTTACCTGGGATAAAAGGAGGACCCCCCAGGGTTGAGGAGAAGTTTCGGTTCCAGAAGACACAAATTGCCGCTACGCGCTAAATCTATGACTTCTCTGGTTTTGGTGCCGTACTTCGTAGTTAAAATGCAGACAAGCCAAGTCTTGTATGATGCTACGAAGCGCAGAGATATTTACCAGCAGCGTGTGGGTTGGTGATAATTTTGCAGTGATGCTATCGCCAATAACACCAACGGCGCCGCCGCTTTCTACACACAAAGTGTAGCCTGCTTGGTTTACTTTTGACAACTTGTACTGTTCTCACATGGTACTGTCGCCGTTGTTCATTTCAGTTTTGAGACAAAAATGTAAGAGTGAGCGTAGGGTCGGCTTTAACTGATGGTCTGATGTGGTGTTGGGCAGCTTAGCTGCACTCGTGAGGCGTGACCACTTGCACAAACTCTGTTGAAGAGGAGTGGTTGTGGCTAGAACGGAACTGCGGAAGCGAATGTTTAGAAGTATGTAGCTACCCTATTCCACTTGGTTGTGTTTAAAGCACGAATGTGAAATTTCTGGTCGTTTTTCGAGTATGGTGTCGGTAGAGAAGGTTGCTTTGCACACTTGCATGAAGAGTATATTAAGCTATACACATATTGCTACTCATTGACTTGCTGCTGTCACCAAAAGCAATACCATTGCAGCTGGAGAGTTAACTGGTTGAAGGTCAACTTGCTAAAACACAGCAATGATAGCATTTTAGATAATTTATACATGCTCGTGGATAAAGTCTTCTCCCCTTCGTGCACGTTGAACTCAAAGCGGTAATGTTGACATTGGGAAGGATTGAGGAACTGGGGATAGGAATTGGAGTTCCAGATCGCAGCCTCGCAAATCGCGCTAAGGTCCGTATCCCCATCTCGCCGACGTCAAAAAGATCCTTGAATCCGCTAAGCCGACACCAATTGCTCCCCTCAATCTCCCAATTGCATAGAGACGGCATCAGTCTAGATCAGTAAAACAAGCTCGCCAAGAAATAGGCGAAGCTATATATAAGCTTCGAGCTTCCCCACTTCCCCAGCTTTGAGACGACATCCGCACAGCATCAACGATGTCAAATACACTCCTCAGAACCCTACCGCGCAGTGGCGCGGCGTCTCGCAACGTCGCAAAGAGCGTAGCTGGAGCCAGAGGATACGCCTCCAAAGAGGAGATACCAAAGCCGAACTTAGGTCCAAACAGAGCTGGCGCAGCCGTGCCCCAGGCCGAAAAGAGTGCTTTCAGAGCTCAGCTTTACGAGAGCACCGCTGAGCGCACAAAGAAGGAGAGAGCGGATCGCGAGCGTCATGCTAGGGAGAGACGGGAGTGGACTGGGGGGAGGAATCTGGCTACTACTTTTGGTTCGTTGCCCCGAAACGAACCTGCCAATGACGAGAGCTACAGGCCCGGCACCAACTGGTTGATATCGAGACGGATTTTGAATGAGCCATGCTAACATTTGAATAGTTGTCTTAAGCACAGGAGCAGTCGCCTACTACTTCGGCACCAAGAACCCGGCCTCTTTGGCACCAAACTCTACCGCGCCGCTCTCAACAGTGAAGGCACCGCAATTCAACGTCGCGCCCGTAAACCTCGAAGCAGCATGGACGGATTTCGTCGCCATTGTCGGAGTCGAGAATGTCTCGACAACACCAGACGAGATAACCCAACACGCCGGCTCCGACTGGTCCTCCCACCAAGCCAAAGAGTCCGAAAAGCCCTTCATGGTCGTCTACCCGCGCAACACGACCGAGACATCAGCAATCATGAAGATCTGTCACGCGCGGCGCATCCCTGTGACTGCCTACAGTGGGGGAACGAGCTTGGAGGGCCATTATACTGCGACTAGGGGAGGAATCTGCATCGATTTTGGCCGCATGGATCAGATTCTGAAGCTGAATGAGAAGGATATGGATGTCGTTGTTCAGCCGGCGGTGGGCTGGGAGCACCTCAACGAAGTGCTCGCGGAGTCCAACCTCTTTTTTCCGCCGGACCCAGGACCAGGCGCTATGATTGGCGGAATGGTCGGTACAGGCTGTTCAGGCACAAACGCTTATAGATATGGAACTATGAGGGAGTGGGTGCTCTCTCTCACCGTCGTGCTCGCAGACGGGACAGTTATCAAAACTCGCCAGCGCCCGCGCAAGAGTTCGGCAGGGTATGACTTGACCAAGCTGTTTATCGGCTCCGAAGGCACCTTGGGCCTCGTCACCGAGGCAACGCTCAAGGTAACAACCAAGCCCATTGCAACCTCCGTCGCCGTCTGCGCCTTTCCCTCTATCCGCGACGCAGCAGACTGCGTAGCCAAGGTCGTCAAGGACGGTGTGCCAATAGCAGCAATCGAGATCCTAGACGACGTGCAAATGCGCTGCATAAACAAGTCTGGCAGCACATCGCGTAAGTGGGCAGAGGAGCCAACACTCTTCTTTAAGTTCTCGGGCACGGAGAGTGCTTGTAAGGAGCAGGTCAAGCTTGTGCAGAGCATTGCGAGGGCGAATAAGGCTGTTTCTTTTGATTTTGCGAGGAGTAAGCAGGAGGAGATTGATCTTTGGAGTGCGAGGAAGGAGGCGCTTTGGTCCGTGATGGCTATGAAGCGTGAGCCTACCGATCATGTATGGACTGGCGACGTTGCGGTGCCGATTTCGAGACTGCCGGATATCATTGAGGAGACCCAGCTAGACCTGAAGAAGCGTGGTCTCACGGCAGCGATTGTGGGACATGTTGGGGACGGCAACTTCCACTCGATTATCATCTATAACGACAAAGAGCGACAAAAGGCCGAGGCTGCGGTGCATAGGATGGTTAAGAGAGCGGTGGAGATGGAGGGCACGGTAACTGGAGAGCACGGTGTTGGACTTGTGAAGCGTGATTATCTTAACCATGAGCTGGGAGAGTCAACAGTCGATACTATGAGGAAGATTAAGCTGGCGCTTGATCCACTTTGTTTGTTGAACTGCGACAAGGTTGTTAGGGTTGAGCAGCCAAAGAGTGGTGAGGTATCGGAGTGGTAAGCAGGCCATGAAGATAGAATAGGATAGAATGAAATCGTATTGGCACAACTGCAACTAGCTGATGTAGTTTTCGTCGACAGACCTGCATGTGAATTGGCAAGACGCGATCCTCAGGCCTCGCTGTTTCCCAATCTAGTTGATTGGTACTCTCATCCAGGTTGTGATCTTAAGTCTAGCTCCATCATATCTAACCCCTACCAACCATGTAGACCTTTATATGGATTCGCCATACATTCTGACATTGAACTTCTCATCCATTTCCATTGGTCATGGAACACAGCTAACTATTTTTTGCCAAATAACTCAATTAATAAGTTCACTTGGCTATGCATTGAAGTATCTAAGCATAATATCTACACTTCATCTCTCATCCACCAACAATGCCTCTCACAACTGAGGCAGACCACACATACCCGACACCACACACCCCCCAGCGTCATCATCCAAGAGCTCAGTAGGATCGAACACAGTACTCGGCATCCCGTCATCCGGATTCCACGATACCTTCGCGACCTTTCCATTTGCTGATTGCACCACAGCTGTTTGTGTCGTAGTCATGCCACTTAACTGTTTGCCGCCCCAGCGCAGCGGCAGCTCGCCCTCCTCCTTACCGGCACCACCGAGGCTCATCCCACTCATCTTACTCATCCCACCCGTTCCGCCGATCATACCAGAAAGCATCCCACCGTTAAGCTGGCCAGCAAGCATTGGCTTTGGCTTCTCTATGGCCGCCACGTTCATCGGCCGTTTCATTCCCTCGGCCATGGCGGCGGCTTCTCTCTTGTCCATTTCTATAGCTTTCCGCCTCGCAAGCTCTAAAGCAGCCTTCCTCTTTGACCACGCATCCTTGCGCCAGGACTCAACAGTAGCACTCACAACTCTAAACACCTCATCCCAAGCATGTCTCACATCAACCTCTTTGAGTTCACAGAAGCGTTGGAGGAGTGTGGCTTGGAGTGTGAGTCTCGCGGCCGCGGGCTGTGACGCGGTCGCTCCAGGCGGAGCCAACGCCGGATCATCCACCTCCTCCCCTGCCTCATACGCCCTCAGTGTGACAACCCCTCTATTAAGGTTCTCCCTGATCCATCCCTGCAACCTCGCACACTTCGACCCCCTTCCCGTATTTCGTGTAGGAGACTGCGCAGCAGCATAAAACCAATACGGACCACTGCTCAACACCTTCTCGCGGAAGATGCATTGGCGCTCTACGAACTCGTAGGCGTGGTCATATGGATGTTCTAACATGGAATGAGTTGATGGAGAGGTGTGAGAGTGCCCACCGTGCTCGCAGTGCGTGGTCAGAGGGTCTGGGTTGGTTGAGGACCAGGTGGTAGGGTGGCCATAATTGTAAGTTTGTGAGGGGATCCAGATTGTGGTTAAGAGGATGGCGAGGTCGGTTGCTGTGCGGGTGTTGATCCAAGCTTCCTGGGCGTTGCGGGCGTCGCCCTCGGATGGGAAGGTTGATTTCTCGTTGAGAGGTAGCGAGGTGCCGATCGCGGTGTTGTTAGGAGAGAGCCGTGCATCCCAGAGGTAAAAGAGCAGGGCCAGGCCTTCGGTCTTCAATCGTTCCAGTGCAGTGGCATGGTGGTGATGGCACAGCTGAGAATGCGAGTTGAGAATGGGGGAGACGAGGACGTTCTGCAGATCGAAGAGCTTCGATTTCGGAAGCTCAATAGATAACTGGTTGCGGAACTGCACTTCGTAGGCCCACTCGAACGTATGCGGGTGCACGGCGGATGCAAGGTGGTGTCTCGTTTTCGCGTCGTATATTGGAGAGCTTGACCAGCCCGCGAAACCTATGCCCTCAATGAATTGAGACAAGGGTTTGAAGTATGGTCTGAAGTTGTCGGGAGGGATGTAGGTGAGTTCTGTTGGGAGGCAGGTGAGGAGGGTGTGATGATGTAGTTTATTGATGTGGGAAACGAGGGAGCTGCTGATAGAGTGTTCGTGGGAGGTTATGAGACTGTGAGTTGAGCAGGAGGTGCAGAGGAGACTGAGAAGATCGGATGCTTCGAGGTGGTGAGCCTCAATGATATAAAGGACAAGTTCTAGAGGGAGGTTGATTGTGTCGTTCATGTTTTCGGTTGTGCCTGAATGCAATGGTTTGTAGTCGTATCTAGACATGATTTTGGTTGATTTTACGGAAGAGAAGAGAAAGCTAGCAAGTGGAAATTCAGAGGGGAGAGGGATAAATACCCCTGCCAAATGGCAGAATATGTACCACCATATGCAATGCTCTGGCACATAGAGCGAACCATAGTACCCATCAAGGTGACTACACGGTTCCAGTTTAATGGCTTCTCCTGACACCCTGAGACTCTTATCGAGCACGTTGAGCAGATCATTGACACTTCGATGGCTAATCTGGCTGAAAGAGGCTTAGCCGACGACAATATAGCATCAAGGTTACGCTTCGGTATTCGAAAAGGAACAAGCCGGCGTCATGAAAGACGTAACCTTGATGGATAGCTATGGCACAATGTGCGGCCGCATCGGATAGGAACTTAACCTGCTTACCAAGCGGAGCTTCAATCCACCCAAGAACTGAGAGCGACCGTATCGCGTTTATCGTACCTTGGCTTCCATCACTGGCTCTCACAGTGGATTCCAGCGCCAACTTCCTTCCATCATATCACCGCATACCACATCCGTCCGCATATCATCCACCATCAGCACAACGATACGCATCGGCACGCTCTAACGATTCGCCAATTGGCTGAAACTGAGCTGAGCCATTACAGGCACGGTCTGTGACGCCCATCTGCTGTTTCTAGACGGTATCGCGAGCACTGAGACGGTTCCTGTCGCCGGCCGTCACCGAGGTCACCGAGATCGAGTCCATCGCGATGGAACATCCGACGCCGCATGCGCCAATACCTCCTCTTCAACCAAGGCCTCAGGCATTCAGAAGGCCCCATCACAAGAGTAGGCTGGGATGTGTGCAGTGTAAGCAGAGGAAGATCAAGGTAAATAGATACGTCTCTTTGTAGTCAATCGTACCGTTGTGCAAACTGGGGACGCGCCAAGATTGGGGAATACGAAGTCTCGTGATCTGGCATCTTTGTCCTCACGTGTTTGTCATATGCCCTAATATATCCTTTTTATAATCGCGAATACATGATTATTGCTTTGAGTGAGTGATCTTGCTAACTGGTTCTCAGTGTGATGAGAACAAACCCCAATGCGACAAGTGTGTCCGCTACAATACACCATGCTCCTTCCTCCAACTTCAGGCTACTCGGCCATCAGCTACACCAGCCAACAGACCCCCTAACCATCAAAATGCCGCGCCAAACACATCATCACGCACGTCTCCCTATCCATCCACAGCTTCCCACCCAGCCTCTGGTCTTCCTCTCCTCGGCTTACCCGAAGCCTTTACAATCCAAGATCTCGAGTTCCTTCACCATTACACAACCCAAACATGGCACACCATCTCCCACCTTCACTTCTGGCAGCACGCTGTACCACAAATTGCCGTCCAATACCCCTTTCTTATGCATTGCATTCTTGCTCTTGGCGCCAGACATCTCGCATACCTTCGCCCTGCACAACGCGCTACTCTTTCCATAGCCTCGAGTCGGCATCATCAGCAGGGCCTAACTGGTTACCGCAATGCCCTGGCAAATATTAATAAAGACAATTGCCACGCATGCGCTGCATTCTCGCTGATACTTAATGTATACGCCTGGGCATCCCCCGACCGACCAGGCACACTCTTCCTCGCCGACGACGCACTGCGAGGAACATCGTCAGCGACTGGGGTGACGCTTTCCCAAGCTACGGGCGAAGTGGAATTGATCGCTGTACTCAGAGGCGGCAACGCGGTGATGGCCGACGCAAAGCACTGGATCGTCGACGGTCCGCTCGCAGCTCTGTACCGTCCGTGGTTTGGCTGGAATCAAAACCCAGAGTTCTCTCGCTTACCTTCAGTACAATCTCTGCTGCAGAGGAGCGAAGACGCAAGTCCGGTGCAGCCACACGAAGACAACAAACGTCTCGAATCGCTCACCGCATTATGGGCACCAAGACCACCACCAATGGGTGTGGCCCTACCATCACCTATCTCAACCAACTCACCACACGGCGGCAGTCCTTACCCAGCACCAGTGAATCACCATTCCCCACACCCACACTCCCCATACGCTCCTCCCAACCTTTATCCCTCATGCTCTTCAGGCTCTCCACCTGCAGGCCTCTCATCCACCGAAATCGCAGTCCTAGACGCCGCGCTCGTGCTGCTTAAACGCGTCTACATGATAACCTCCAACACCAACCTCTCCATCGAGTCACAAGCCGCCACCCTCGCTTGGCCCATCACAATCTCGGACGCCTATCTCGGGATGGTGCAAGCACGCAATCCGTACGCTCTTGTCATCCTCGCGCATTACTGCATCCTTCTGAAGCGCGAAGAAGGGAGATGGTGGATTGAAGGTAAGGCTGAGGAGCTGTTGCAGAGGATTATCGGTGCGCTTGAGAGACAGGACCCGATACTGGGGATCAATGGAGGCCGGCCGAGTAGTTGGTTGGATTGGATACAGTGGCCGCTGACTGAGGTGGGGCAGAGGAGGCTGTCGAGCCATCCGTCGGAAGCTGGGACGCCGGGTAGTTTCCAGGGCCCTCATAGCCAGCCACATAGTCAGGGGGGAACGCCGGTGAGTATGCCGACGCCGATGTCTATGGCGCCTGCGCACATATCAATGCCACCGGCGCTGGTGCAGCCGCAAGTGCATCAGGATTGTAAGATGGAGGATAGGCCGGATAGAGGGTATCAGCCACAGTACCAACCGCACTCGCAGCCGCATCCGCAGCACCAGGAGAGCTATCCGCCTAGTATGGACCACGATGTCAGGGTGACGTAAAAAGATTTCTTGAGACAGAGTAAATAGTAGCTAAATACCTACATAAAACGATTATTACTATAAATTGATACCGTGCCTAGTTTCTTGTGGTGATTCTTGTCGAGGTGTTCAACAATGAGTGTTTTCCGGATTAGGAAGACGACGCGCACACTTTACCCGCTCTGATGTTGTAATTTGTGGCGGCAGTAATAAAGCCGCACGTGATTAAACAGGGCGCCAAGCCGCACAACGCAGCTGTGGCAGCTCTGGCTGCACCCGCACTAGTCTCTTTTGGACGACTGGACATTTTGGATACACTCAACTCGCGACTCGCGACTCACTGTTCTTCCTCCACCATTGACAGTTGAGTTATTCACATTCGACTATATCAAACGATATCGAAACTCACCAGCACTCTGAAATCATTCAAATGATTTCAGTCACTACCATCCCCGGATCCATCGTCGCTAACTTTACGTACATCTGGGTTGTCTTCTTCGGAGCTCTCCTCTTGTCCCTTGTCCTTAACCACTGGTACGACAAGATGCTTGAAGCCCAAATCGAGCTGTGTAAGTACTTCTTCTTGCCCTTGAATGAGGCCAATCTAACTTCATCTAGGGCAGCAGGAGCGCATAAAAAACATGACCAGCCGCCTCGACCACTCCCGCCCACGCGTCCGCCCTAAGAATGCACCAGCGGGTTTTTACGATTTCAAAGACCAGATTCAAATCAGCCAGACCACTTCACCAATCGTCGCCGCTCAGCCAACCTACAAGTCAAAAATTGGCGAAGTTCAAACCCGCCGAAAGCCACTTCAAGACTCTTTCGACTCCCCCCGCCCATATCCAAACAACGAGTACTCCACCTATGTCACGCGCCTCGGATACGGATTGAGTGCCCCAAGACAGTACCCTCTCCTTGAGCATCATCTCCCTGGCCCAGTTTACTGTCCATCAGGATTTGACCCAAACGCCTGGGCTAGCCACCCCCATTTTCTCGACGCACCCCTCCTGGGACATACCCATGGACCATTTGGTGTTGTTAGGCCTTTGGCGCCAGTCAACAACAGCTACCAGTGCCAGCATTCAGCATACCAGCCAGTCACCAGATACCCAGCTTCTTATTTTGTCGTCGCCCCTTCTGCGCCTTCGCCGCCAGTTTCCATCGTTCCCCAGTACCAGTACCTGAATACTGCCGCCATTTCGCAGGCTAGCAGCGCCGCCAAAACTTTCCCTGCTGCGCTCGCAACTCCAGCACCATCTTTCGCCTATGCGCCTGCCACCCCAGCCCCAGCTGTTCGCGGTGGCCTCTTCGATCGCGTCGCAAGACCTGTTTCCGCTGCGCCTTCGGCTCCATCTGGACCATCCGTCTTCGACACTGCCGTCAGTAAGTCAGCTGAGCCTGCTCCTTCCGGTGGCATTCTTGGTCGCGCATCTGTTGCTCCTGTTGCTGCTGCGCCTGGGACGCCATCGAAAATCGCTGCTCCAGCAGCCCAGAAGTTGCCAAAGCCAGTCTCCTCGGATACGATTTCGATCAAGAGATTCGTCGCTCGCCAAGCTACCAGAGTTCCTCCAACCGTCGCACCAAAGGTACCAAGCGCAGAATCCATGTTCGATGCTGCACCAAAACTAGCTCCGAAGGGAGGCCTTTTCGGCCGTACTTCTTTTCCACCAGCACAAGCACCGAGCGCAGCAGCAACCCTATTTGCGCCAAAGGCGCCAGCACTAGCACCAGTCGCCGGGCCACCACCAGCAGCTAAGGCTTTTATCAAGGAAGAGGGCATCTAGAACTACCAGGCACTCTTTGCCGCCGCCCATAACGCATCACCATCGGGCATCGTCCCAATTCTCAACTCCGGAGCACCACCAGACATGAGCAAGCTTGGGCCACTAGCACCTGCACCAGCACCAGCTTCAAAGCCAATCTTTTCGGTTCCTGAGCATGCAGTAAAGCAAATGTGCTCTGCTTGGCCGAAAGTTAGAAGCCTTACCTTTGATATTGACGCTTGGCAAGAGGCTGAAAAGGCTAAGAATGCGAAAATCGCTGCCACAGCCAAGATCGCTGCCCAGAACGCACCACCAACCACAAGCACCCTTCCACCGATTCCAGCAGCTGGACCACCACCGGACATGAGCCAATATGGCGCACCGTCAACAGCAAAGCGCGCACCACCGCCAGCACCATCAGGAGGGCATTTGCTGGTTTCTCTCGCCGCCGTTTTCGCAACGGCCAAGGGACTCTCAGCACCCGCACCTTCGACACCAGTATCCTCGGCCCCTTTCTCGGCTCCAGCGCCTTTGACCCCAGCTCCAGCACCACCATGACAAGCACCAATCTCAGGGCAACGATTTATCGTCGGCAACGGCCTCGGACCCGGCCAGGAAAAGTTCCTGCCAACGGGCAACAACAAAAACCGTCGCCTCAGCTGAGTCACCACCAAACCAAGTAACAGATCCAACGAGACAGGCAGAGGTACTAGGTCGAGCTCGGAGGCGTACCCAGCGAGATAGTATCTATGAAGCCCCTCGGCGATGGAAGGCGTAGGTACTTTGATTCCTTCCGGTGGACGCGCCCCCGTGACCTAGCAGCTCGCGCTGTTTGGTAAGGAGAGACTTAGTGCCTAGGATCGCCGGTAATAATGAGAAGACTTCTCACATTATTTTCGTATACGCACAGTTGTGACAACAGTTAGAGCGATGACAGCAAACAAGGCGATGGCAGGACAGACTGCGATGACCGTAGATAGAGCAATGGCAATGCATACAGCGAACACAATAACAAGTGAGAATTCGAAAAGAAGGAATTGCGAATCATCAATTGGTATCTGGCATTTACAACCTCCCACATATCCTCCCAACGTCAACCAAAGCTCAGACGTCGCGCTCAGCAAACGACTGGATTAATCCCTCAAGCGACGGCTCATACTCGACAAGCTCAACCTTATCGCCAACGATCTTGGTGTTGGCCTGGACGAAGACCTTGCGTGGCTGCTTTTGTCTAAGAACCTCCGCGCGAATCTTGCTACCCCATTCCTCGGTCTCGACGTGAGTCATACGCTCATACAACTCCGTACCTGCCTTGACGTCCGCAGTGGACTTATAGATGTGGAGCTTCTGGAGGTAGGCCTCGACGGCCTTGCGACCAGTGGTGAGGATCTTCGACCTATCGAGCTTGATCTCAAGATCCGAATAATCCGCCTTCTCGTGCTTAAGGACACAGAAATCGTCCCCGGCCTCAAGGAAGCACTTCAAGATTGAGAAACGCGCTTGAGAATGCGCCTGTCCCCATTTCTGGCTCTTCGGATCCCACATCTCCAACGACGCGACGCCGGCGCGCGCCATGCTCAAGTACGCGATGTAGAGAATATCACCGGCCTCAGAATCCATGTCGACCCCTCCGTTTCCGAAGCCGAAGATCTTGAGGATAGAAAACTCGCAAGACAGCGCCATCGCTACACACTCCGCACGACACTCCTCATACGAGGCAGCGATGGAGCCGAAGGCCGATCCCCAAGTCTGGCCTGGCTTGTAGTACGTTTCAATCGGCTTGTTTGTGATTGGCGACACAGGTGGGGATTCTTTGTTAAAGTTGAAGCTACCTGGTGCGGTTTCCTGGAGGAGCTTTCCGGTACCGTGACCGAGGAGCTCGTGGATACCCACCTGGACTTCAAAGGCTGGATCACGGTACTTCTGGTAGAGTGCAAGGTCTGCCTCAGCGATAAATGGGATCTTCTCATTTGGTGCCTTGGCGGACAAGACGTTGCCAAGGGAGACGTTCTTGAAACCCTCAGATTGACGGATGTCGTCGTAGTTAGGGATGTTGATGCCAGCCGGGATGCCGGAGCCAGCGAACGACAAGACCTCAAGAGAAGTAAAGTCGGGAGACAAGAACTTGTCCTTCTCGAAATCCTTGGACCATGGGAGTTTTGGGATCTCCTGCTCCGCGGACTCAACCATGCCGAGGAAAGCTTTGGTGCGCTCCAAGTTCACAGTGGCTGCGAAGCCTTCCCACTCGCCACGGACACCGTGTGGGTCACGGTATGTCTCGACGAAGCCGATGTTGGACTCAACCATTGGTCCCTTGTCGCGGATCCAGAAGCGCTGGGCATCCTTGAAAGCGTTCAGAGAGCCAGTCTCGAATGACTCAGCGTATGCAGCTTGCATCTTAGCCTGGTTCTCGTTCTCGGCAACCTTCTCGGCGAGCTTGTGGTACTGAGCAATCTGGCGCATGACTTTGGCGTAGTCGCCGAAGACAATGCGGATAGCCTTTCCATCAAGCTCACCACCCTTGATCTCGTACTTAGTTTCCTTGGCCCAGGGCTCACGGTCCTCGATGTCGCTTGGCTTGGTGTTGCCGGATGCGATGAGCAGCTCATACTCACCCTTAGTGTTCTTGCGCAGACGAGTGTTCTCTGGGAGGATCTTCATGTCCTCCATCCACTTGCTGACAGCTCCGATCTCTGCCTTCGTGATGCCCTCGCTGTCTGGGTAGTAGGTGGTCATATGTCCATCATCGAGGTAGCCGAGGTGCATCTTGCCTGGCTTGTCATGGCTGTAGATGGCGCCGAGGGTGGCCTCGTACAGCTCCTTAGCACGAGCATCCTGAGCAGCAAGAGCCGCGAATGCGGACTCTGGGCAGCGTGGGATAAACTTGGCGTCTCCGAAGCCCTTGTAGTTTCCAGCGTTGCCGAGGAATTGACAAGAGTACTCAAGGAAGTGCTGAAGGTCTTGCTCGCTGACCTTGGCCTTCGTGGCCAAGGGCTTCCAGTCGCCGTTGCATGCGTTGTAAAGGGCGATAATGAAGTCGTAAATGGTCTCGGATTCCGGCGAGACCTGGCGGAGAGTGATGCGGGTACCGGTGAAAGCAGCTCTGTACAAATATCAGTACAACTCCAAGACCGGTCGCTTGTGAACTCTACCTGGATATATAGTGAGCATAGAGCTTCTGCTGATCAGAGAGGGCATCAAAATGCTTCTTGATTTCAAGTCTGACGGCTGAAGGCGGCGAGTCAGCCAGGTAATTTTTGAGCTCGTTGTCGTTCATTTTGAGAGCTGTTGAGGTTGAGAAGCAGCGTGGAGTAATAGATGAGAACTTGAAGCTCTTAGAAGGGAAAGAAGAAAGAGGACAAGTGTTTGGAAGAGAAGCCTTCAGAACTAATGGCGGAGTTCGCAGCAACTTCTTGCTAAGCGCGAGGCTGCAGCGGGGTATAAGCGCAGCGGGGAACATGCAGACAATGGGGAAGGTACAAGGACTAGAAGTGGAAGGTCAGAGGAGGGGTTGTAGATGGCGGGTGCTGCCAGATTAAGGTTAAGCGGGGTGATTGGGTCCTGCCAAGGAATGTCATGTCAGTGGCTCGAGAAGTTGTGCATTTTATCCGAGTTTATTGTTTTCCATTTTATTTTCAGAGAGGAGCAGCAATAGTTATGCGTTAATGAGGCTGACTAAGATCATGACTTTGCTGCATTTCCGGTGCTAGTGGTTAGTTAGTGCGAAGCTTAATTTGACATTTCGAAATGAATAATCAGGAAACTTATCACATGATGTGAGCTAAAGTATGCCCTATATCACGTGCTCATGCCTCGTCTGACAGCGAATATTACGAAAGACTTCACCAGTAGGTTGGTTACCATGGCGCTACGAAGATGCAGGAGCCTCGGAAAAGACTATCAAATTGAAAGCTCAGCATGAAAACCGGTTGGCAAGCAAGGCTGTACCTAAACATATCTCGATTGTATCTGCTTCTGGTATCTGCAAACATGGACAAGATTTTTTTGGGTGAAACTGGTTAGCAGGAACAACTCTTAAGCAATAGATCTCTTGCCACATCAACGAATACCGAGTGTCTTGAAGTTTAGCCAGCATGACAGAAGCTCTTCAACCAGAAGTGTTTTTTTAAATTGAAAACCTGCTGAGGAAATCGGTTGGCGGAACGAAACAAAACGACCATCAAGCGAATCAACCATTCCGCGACGGCGACAGCATCGAGTGCTGCAAAACCGGTTAGCGTGTTACAGGTTAGGTAATCGCTAACAAGATTTTATTTAAGTGTGCTTTTACTCACACATCCTTCGATATCCATCGCATAGTCCCAAAGACCGTCCACAATCAACAAACAGTGCCGCAAACGAGGGGTATCTACCAGGTGTCATTGATCATCCTCCTATTCCATACCAATCATTCCTTCAAACCATCATCACATACATTATTTTACCCTAACCATCCTGATTAATAACCCTCAATGTCCGTCTAGGACTCATGACCACACTAATAAAGCTCGGCTCCATCCCCCCAAGACTATCAAACGAGCTCCTCCCACTCCCATAATTACTCTCGCCACTGCCTCCCCCCAGGTAACCTTCATCAGTAGTAGCCGTCTCATTCCTCCCACCCTTCGCCACAAGATCCGGTCTCATTATTCCGCCACCAAGTCCACCACCAGCACTACTTCCCACACTCGTCCTTGGCTCCTCACTACTCCTACTCGCAAGTCCACCCGCAGTCAAACCACCAGCGCCAATTGCTCCAGCGCGACCAAGATTGGTATGCGTCTTCTCATGCGCAGACATCCTCGAATTCGGACTATTCGTAAAAGCCGCCCTCTGAGCCATCGCAACATGATTCTTGTACAATCCTAACTGTCTTCTGTACAGCCAGGTACAGAACGCCAAATAAATTGCTAGGAGACCGAGGACACCTGCGATGACACCCGCGATAATGGCTGGCTTATTAGGGCCGGATGAGGAGTTGTTGTAGTTCTGCAGACTTGGATCTGGTTGCGCTGTAGCTGTAGCCATAATAGTTGTTCCCTGCACCGTAATCGTAAAGACTGGTGGTTTCCCCGTAGCGATCGGTCCGTCGGTTGGTGTACCTGCTGCTGGAGCTGTAGCAGTAGCTGAACCTGAGGGTCCGCCACCAATCTTCGAGACAACTAACTGCGGCACGGTATAGCCATTGCTGCCAGCCAATCCAGCATATATGCCGCCTGTGTTACCACCATCACCATTGGACTTCTGACGGTTCGCGCCACCGCTGGACCCAACGCCGTTTGGCTCAACGGGAACGGGTGCAACGGTGCCTGGTACGGCTGTGAATTCGTTTTTCCATTCCAGGCTCGAGGCGTTGAAAACGTATATGCCAGGGGAATCGCAGGAGATGTCCTTTCCGACGTAGCCGCCTACGACTATCATTTGGCCATCCCAAGCGTGGCAGGAGTGGCCTGCTCTAGCAGAGGGTTTGGACTGTCCGTCGAACGGGACTTTTATCCATGTAAATGATGGAACGGTCAGAATCCACATATCGTCATACTGTTTCTGATCCTCATACGGGGTAAGACTTTGCCCCCCGTAGAGATAGACATTGAACGAACTCGCATCTGGGGCCGCAAAAACAGCCGCACAGGGGTTCACACGCATCGGTGGCGATTCGCCTTCGGTGGATTGCTTGTACCAAGTCGAAGAGGCAATGTCGTAGATATCAATCGTGCTCATCTCCGTGAAGCTGCCTTCCTGCCCATCTACATCTGCGGTTCCGCCAGCAAGCCCTAGAACAATTCCCGACTCTCCCCAGCCAGGAATATAGACGAGCACCCCATCGGCGCGCTCTGTAAAGCCCGCTTTCTCTTGGATGCCGCCCTCGGTGATGTTGCGATAGACGCCATCTGTGCCTGTACCCTTCTCGCCAATACCGAGACCTTTGACGCCGGTGTTCATGTAACCGGGGTGCGTGAACTCGAGCATGGAGTTGAGGTAGATGCGCGCAATTTGGTTGCTCCAGCCTTGGGTGGTGTACATATCTTGATGACCACCGAAGTAGTAGGACAAGCCTAGCTCAGGGATAGAGAGGCCTGCACCTTCGGCTGAGCGTTGGATTGGGACGCCGGCTGGTTCGGAGAAATTGCCGTATGTGGTTTTGGGGTTGGCGTGCTCGATCCATTTCTGCGCTTCGATTTGGTATTCCCAAATTGAGACTGAGTCGGGAGTTGTGGGCGGTGAGTCGGAGTAGAGGCCACCATAGAGGAAAAGAGACTCGTAGGAGTTCCAAAGGTAGCCATTAGCTACTGCTGGCGGACCATCAGGCTTCGATAATCCTTTCAGCGCAGGTGACGTCTTCGCCCACGAGGTCGTAAGGTCGAGGGTGAGGAAATTGTTATTCCAAGTATCCTCGCTCTGATCACTCTTCGTCTTACTCTGCCCACTATAGATGTACAGCGTCCCATTCAGAACCGCGGACTGATGACTCCACCGCGTACAAGTATCCGTTCGACTATCCTCCCTCTTTCCCAACACATGTCCGGTCCTAACATTCAACTGTTCATCCGTCCGTATCAAGCCCGCACTCGCTCCATCAGCTGGTACGCCATTAGGCCCTTTCGTCAGAAACCCCGGAATGAGAATCGCCAGCAGAAATACAATCATCGCCATTCTCGGCAGGGTCGCCAAACCAGTTGGTGCGGAACTCGCGCTCTTGATCTGTGGCTTTTTAGGAGCTAGCCTCGAGTACCAAGGATTTCTTTTCTCGTCCACACTCTCTAGCTGGGGTTTGTGTCTTGCTTCCTTTCTAAGCTTGGCTTGTTGCTCGCTCTCGCTGCTGTTTTCTTGGCCGCGTAAGATGTCGTCGAACGTTTGGCTTGGCTGAGACCTGTGATGTGAAGGCCGGGTTGAGGGGTTGAATGTTGGTATATGTGATCGATGAGGGGCGAGTCTCTCTGTTTCGTTATCATCTAGGCCTATCTCCTTGAAGACGCTGCGGCGTTCCTTCTTGATATCTGCCTTGATGGTGCGGAGGCGAAAGTATGGCACGCGCTGAGCTTCTGACAGCCGGTCGTTAGTTACTGATGAGCTGAAGGTAGGGCGACGAGGGATTTCATCAGACATCTGTGGTGACTTCGGTGATTGAGGCTGAGGCTGAGTCGAGGCGGGGTCGTTATAGATATTTTGTGCTGGTGGCATAGTCGTCAGTCGTCAGGGTGTTGGTGTTGATCAAATCTTGGAAGCGGCGCTTGCATCAACATGCAGCTGTTATTCGTCGTGAATTTGAGTGCTTGCAGCTGAAATACCAATATCTCATGCGAAAGCAATATATAAAGTTGAGGTATTGAGACCTCAACAGCGCTAGCACACAAATATCGCGATGCGAATGAGAAGAGAAACACGAGGTATAAGATTGAGTTGATGAAATGGATTGAGTTACGACAAACAAGCCTTCTTGATTCTTCATCCACAGTACTGATGGTCTCTCCACGTGTGATCTCGCTGCTCGCAACCTGTTGTTCTGTCGCTCCCGTGGCTGACGACATCATAGCCAAGGGTTGAGCCTTGATCGTCGTGGAGGATAACTTATCCTGGCGGTACATCGACAGTGATGCGCAGGCTGTCAGGCCAATGCGACGCCCCCATAAGGCACAACATGGGAATCAGGTACGAGTTTCAAATGCAATTTTGCATCTCCGGTCATTGGTTTGAGGTGATTCGCGATTGATTCAAGGAGGGTTGAAATCAAGATTTTGAGTTCGGGAACGTACTGTTTATGGTTTCGGTAGCCGAGTGTGTACGGTCGGCGGGACAGCGACCACTGAAGTGTGTTGGCAGTAGAATAGACTGGTTAGCATCACGGCGACATCAAGTTAATGTCTTTAGCGTTCGATGAATGATGGCCACTCTTTGTGGTGTAAACAGAAAAACAACAAAGTAAGACAAAAAAGGCTTGTCAAGTGTCAACCTGTCGTCGAAATTCAGGGTCTGCCAACATAAAAGCTTGACAACGGTCCGCGCCGCGTTATAGAGCTTCGACGAGACCCAGCGCAATGAATAAGGATAAAAATCAACTTGTGTCTTCAATGCATAATGACATGTGAATATGTGAGACAGTGCTTCGTCACAATTATCAGCAGCTCAAACAATTGTGGTTCGTAGCTCATGGGTCTCCACTGGGAGAGGGCTAAGTTGATAGTTTTTTTCATTTTTGGAGAGAAATGGTATTATCGCTATGAAGCATTTCGCCCACACGAGGCCGTCTTTCATATCTTAGTTGTTAGTAGTGCTGTTCTCCTTCATAACATCCTCCTTAACCCCATCCATAAAGACCTTAAGCGGATCTGAGTTTGCCGGCGCGCGTCTGTCCAAGGTAACCTTCAGTGCCATCGCAACGTTCTCCAATCCACCATCTCTAATGGCCTGCTCCAAGCTACCCATTCCTTGGCTGAACTGTGGGCTAAGAAGAACTCGCCTCAGCAGTTGTCTCTTCTGGTCAATTCCCAATGCCTCAATGGCCGCCTGTGCTTGTGCGGGGCTTGGCTCGACCATGCCGTCGATCTGAGCAGCAGACTCTTGTGCGAGGATGAGGATAGTAGCTGGCAGGCTGAGAAGCATCTGGTCGAGTGTGGCTTCTGAGGCCTTGTTGATCATCGGAATCGTGTCTGAGGTGCTGAGAAGGTCGTTGAGTCTTGTGAACTGCTGGATGGGACCGGCTGCTTGGCTACCTTGGATGGATTTGAGGAAGTTCTGTACGACATCATCGACTGCAGCCGCAGGAGGTGCACCCGCAGCACTGTGGCATGTTAGTTAGAGATCATGAAAGCAAGAGAGCATAGCAGCAAGCAGAACAGGCATAGCATCATTGGCGCAATAAAGTTCAAATGTTATAGCATGCTTAGCACCTAGCAGTACATGCGAGATTTACTTCTCAAACGCCATGTCTCTATCTTTGTGGAAATTCACCAAACGCCTCTCGTTGCTCGTAAATGCTTGACAGTCCCATAATCGCTTCTATTCGCTTTGCTCGCCCGCTGAACACGCCAAATTAGGAGGTCGCACTGGGTATCACCTACGCTCTGCCACCATCAGCTCCTCCCTCTCTGCCAGAGGCTCCCTCCTCGCGAACATCTCCTCCTGTGGCGTTTGGGCCCGCGCCGCCACCACCGCTCTGGTGGTGCTCGAGCGGGTTTCCGTGGCCCTCAACATCCTCCATAGTTTCGTCCTGGTTATCTCCATCATCGTTGTTGATAGTGGTCAGCTCTTCCCTCACATCGACCTCTTCTCCTTGAAGTATGGCATCGACAATCTTGCCGATCTTGATATCGCGCGTCGAGAACTCGGACTTATCGTTGGCTTGTGCCCTGGATTGCAACCAGAAGAAGTGGCGGGATGAAGAGGACTGAAACTTCAGGACGAAGATGCGTCCGTTTGGCCTGGTGTCTGACTTGCCGTCGACACCGGTAACTGGGAGAAAGTTGCCGTCGGTTGGCATCATCAAGAGGTCGAGCTCTGGCTCATTGATGCTGGTCTCCCTCTTGCGCCAGCAGAAGTGAACGAGTTCTAACCTGTTAGACAGTATCCCAGAAGCTTGGGTAAGCTCGACATACCGTCATCGTCCTGGTACAGATAGATATATCCCTGCTCCTGTTTTGGGGTCACCTTGAAAGGCTTAGAGGTATCCTGGAGTGAGGTTGTAAGTAAGGGATCTGAAGGTAGTGCCTCGGCAAATGTGCCTACATCAATGTCGCATGGACCCGCCTTGAAAGTAATCAGCGGTGTGATAGCCATTTTGATTATGTTGCGGTGTTGTGGTTGAGTATGGTTTAGTTGTGATTACAGTGTTGTAGAGTGCTCTTTCCATCAACAGCAGCACAGAAGGCTGAAGGTGGCCGCGGTCGTCATGGAGCTCCATCGGAGCTCCGCACGCGGAACATTTGAGCAGCCGTTCGGAGTACTGCTCAGCCACAACGTCTTTCAGCCTTTTCACCAGCCACATCGACTTTTTGGGGTTGTGGCTGAGCACAAGGCCACCCACAATCCAGCACATCCCCTGTCACAAAATTTAGGCGAACAATTAGGGCTTGCTAAGCCGGGCCAGCGCCCTGCGACAACCTGAGTGTAGCCGTCCGACAATTGAAGCCGACAACACCAAACGAAATCGATACCCAACGACTAAATTCGGTTCCTCGTCAAGATGTCGGCACCACAGACTACCCAGAAGACCTTCGGCAAGTCGACCCGTGAGGTCCCAGTCGCCGCTGCTAAGGCCAGCAAGTGGTACCCAGTTGAGGATGAGGCCCAGCACAAGAAGGTTCGTTAACAGAATTATACTCCGAATCGGAGCGCATTACGGAGCGCAAGCATAAGTTCAGAAATGTGATGGAAACGGTTGTTTTAAAATTGAGGTCTTTTAAGGCTATTTTGCCAAAATTCGAAAATTCGTAAAAACAGCGTTTGCGACCATCACATCTCGAGATTTGCGACAGACACTGCTAGAAGTCGAAATTGGCACCAGAAACAAATACTAACTCTTTATCTCCAGGTTCGCAAGACCATCCGTGCTTCCGCTCCTCGCGCCTCCCTCGTCCCAGGAACCGTTCTCATCCTCCTCGCTGGCCGTTTCCGTGGCAAGCGCGTCATTCTCTTGAACAACCTTGACCAGGGTGTCCTCCTCGTCACTGGCCCATTCAAGGTCAACGGCGTCCCAATCCGCCGCGTCAACGCCCGCTACGTTATCGCCACCTCCTACAAGGTCGATATCTCCGGCGTCGATTCTGCCAAGATCCAGGAGATCTCCGGCGAGAAGTACTTTGCTCGCGAGGCCGCCTCCAAGAAGACCGGTGAGGCCGAGTTCTTCAAGCAGGGCGAGAAGCCAGAGGTGAGAGCAGTCCCAAAAACATTCACTCCTGAAACAATGGAGACTAACATACCATCCCCTTTCAGAAGAAGATGCCATCCTCTTCCCGCGCTGCCGACCAGAAGACCGTCGACAAGGCCATCCTTGCCGCCATCAAGAAGGAGGAGTTCCTTACCTCCTACCTCGCCTCCAGCTTCTCCCTCCGCAAGGGCGACCGCCCACACGAGATGCAGTGGTAAATGTAGTCGTTCTTTGGGCGCCGCAGTGTTATGGAGACTTCAATGTGGGCGCTCGCGGTTGGGTCTTGATGAAAGTTGGGCCAACGACTCGCTGAGTGCTCTGTATTCAGACAACTACAACGCATCATAAGACATTACAAGCATTTCCAAAACAAGGTTCCAGAGATTATGAGTGAAAGATGATTTTGATAAGGAAAGTGTTTCGTTCCAGTACCATCCATGATGTGATTTCCACATTGCTCTTAGAGCCGGAATGCACTCCGTAAAAATCTAGCTGCCCCTGATCTAAGCTGCAAAGCAAAGACAAGAGGCTCACAATTTACCAACAGACACAGCATCTTTCAACCTCGAAAACCGCGACGATCAACTAACCTTCCGCCATTAACAGAACTACTTCTCGATCAAACTTCCCTGTTTATATCCCTTTATTATTTTGCCCTAGAGGAGGCCTTCTTTCCATTTCTCTTTGGCATTTCTTTCCGCATCAAGCGTCTGTTTTTTCCCTGGGCTTTTCATGAAGCCATGTGCACTTTTGTTTGGTTCCGTTCTATGGCATACGGTCTCTGGCTTCGAGAATTTGGGAAGCATATCGTCGGTCAGCCTTCCACACACCCCTTATCTCCCGTCCACTATGTTCTTTGTAGACTTGCATCTTCCATTTATGACAAGGGCTATGCCCAGGCATTGAAGGAGGCTTGTAGTTAGAATGCCTCACACCATAGATGCTACAGTATTACGATCTACTATGCCGTATATGTACTCTCGAGCACACTAGTCGAGCATGTGATTAAAGCAACGTGCGGCCTTCTACCAAATGGCCACATGCATGCCTTTAAAATATTTCGAGCTTGCAGGCTTGGACAACTTTAGCAGATGGTCGCTTTGTCTGACGAAGCTAGTGAGGTCTCTGGTTACATGACAACTGGGACTTTGATGATGTGGGGATAGGATGGGTTCGGACTTTGTTTTAAGGTATTGAGATATCTTCGGCGAGACGATTTCCAGAGGTGGGAAATGGAGTTTGAAATTCCATTTCAGAAAGGTATAAGAGCACACTTCCGGTAGTTTGGACGGTGATACTGGCTGATGATGGTTAAAAGGTCACTGGTGTGATGACCAGTTGGTTTGTGGCAGCACATCCGGCTGAAATCGCCCAGGAGCACGTAAGATTGTATCTAGTTAGGCTAGTTGTAAGCAAAGTCGCCTTTCCAAGGCGCCTTAAGTGAGTCAAGTATGTTCATTTCGCGACTCTCCACCGTTCTGACCGATATACTAATCCTTCGTACTGGAGATCGGATGTTGTACTGGGTTGTGAAACGACCAGGCAGACCATTGGAATGTGGTAATTTACGGATTAGTAACAATTTTAGATGCATCGAGCTTACATGAAACTCTTCATGCTTCCATACTATTGCGCTATTTTTTTCGCTTCAGCATGTCCGGGTTGGGTTGTAAACCTCTTATAACTCTGATGTTTAAAAGCCAGATTTCAAAGCTCAAGGTTCACGAAATTAACTTGAAAGAACTTCAAGAATTGAAATGCCCTGGCAGAACACCACATGATAGTGCCTGGTGCCTTGTGCTTTGTGCTAGCAAGTCTCTTGATATACCACCAATGATCCAATCTCTATATCAATACTTATTTCGATTTCCATGTTCTCTTTGAAGATGCCAATCAGTTTCCATCCTAGACGCCAAACGTCAATGTCGATCTACACTTCGACTACAACGATCCCGTTGAATATCTAATCTGTTTCATAGCCTAGCCGTCAATCTCTATCTCAATATCCATGTCCACATCGCCATCCTTGGTTTTTGATGGCGCCCGATCCAACCGCCATTCCTCCCAAACTCTTCCCTAACAATTACACCTTATGACGATCTACTACTCGGCAGCATTCCTGTAGGAAAGTTACATCAAATGGATTGAAATACCCTAGCTATATTCTTAATTAAAACCAATGTTCAATGAAACGAATTTCAGTTGTGATCAGCTCTTCAAAAGTGAGAACTGTGATAGAGCGATATCAAGGTGGGGCAATTTGGCGGAATACTTTTGGCCGTTGTGGTACTTGAATAGTCTAGCATCACCTGACTGTCGCCCACACTAGCCTAAAAATGACTAGCGAGAACCTTGCATTGGAGCGCAGTGCATCGCGATTTTGACGTTTGGACGCGACCAGAGCACTCCCGTTATAGAAGCGCATTGGACGACTTTCTCGCAACCATAACCCATACTCTCAACCGCAAACTTCAACGACTGTCACGACGCGAGGTTGTAAACAACAATTGTCATCAGCTGCGCGAACTTCCTCTACAACGAAAAACCTCAAACCCACCTCCGCCTTGTCTGAAACAGACAGTTTAAAGCAACAACTGCGCAGAACAAGAGTACAACCTCGCAGCTTTTGCGCCCAATAAGGACACAATGGCCACTCAAAAAGCTCCACCACAAGCTTTTATCTCGAGCTATGCTCCTCGACTCCGCACATATGCCAACTCTCTTCTCACGCCAGTAATTGCACCAACCGCGGCCCTCGCAGCACCAACAGCACGTACGACCAAGCGCGGCACCACAGCTATCAACTATGCAGAGGATGGGTACGATGATTATGACGATGATGACGAGATAGGAGGCCGCCGTCGCCCAACAGGACTGCGCAGCTTAAGAAGGGAAGATAGCGAGGCCGGCAAGGTCGACTTAGCAGACAAGTACGGCAAAGAGATAAACGGTCCTGTCGACGTCCAAGGCGTATGGCGCGAATGGATGGGCAAGTCACGAACTGGCAAGGCAGAGTTACAAACACACGCACAAGCCGCCTTACCACTCACTCTCATTCCAATCCGCATTGACCTCGATATTGCGGCGTTTACACCACAAGCTCCACTTCCGTTGCCGCAAGGCGCGGCGTATAGCACGATTGATAAGGACGCGTTGCCGTACAGACAGCCGGAGACCACGGTGCCGTTTAGATTGAAGGATATCTTTTTGTGGAATCTGCATGAGAGCTTGACGACGACGGATCAGTTTGCGCAATGTATGGTGCAAGACTTGGATTTGCCCAACAGAGCCGGATATGCGATGGAGATTAGCAAGCAGATTAGGACACAGTTGGAGGAGTATGCCGGTGTTGCGCTTCACCCATTATTTCACTCGCAACCGAGCGGCGCAAATGGAACCACAGTCAAGACGGTCCAAGCAGGAAGCAGAGAACAGTCGAGCACACCACTTGCAACCGGAAGAGGCACGCCATTACTACACACACCGAATAGGCTCTCGACACCAATGGGAGCTGCCGGAATCAGAGAAGGAGTCACAGCCACCGCTGAGGCGATAATGGAAGACTCGGACGACTACAACCCGGACGACACCTATCGCTGTATCATCACACTCAGCATCAACCTTTCCAACAACCTCTACACCGACAAGTTCGAGTGGTCATTACTCCACCCAGCAGGAACAGCAGAGATGTTCGCAAAACAAACATGCGCCGACATGGGACTCTCCGGTGAATGGATCCCAGCCATGACGCACGCGATCTACGAGGCTGTCTTGAGACTCAAGAAAGAAGCTTGCGAGTCCGGCGGCTTGGTGGGCGGCTACGGGGGCGAGGTTCCAAATGACGCTGTGCATGGTGCGGATGCGGGATGGAGATATGATAATGAGACTTTAGCTGATGAGTGGGAGCCGAAGGTTGAGGCGTTGAGTAAGGAGGAGATTGAGAAGAGGGAGGGTGATAGGGAGAGACAGATAAGACGTATGAGACGTGAGACGGCGAGGTTTAGCAGTAATACCGGCATGCTTGGTGGTGTGCCGCAAGCGACGCCAGGTGGATACTTTGATGTGCCGGATGATAATGAGAGGATGGGACGTGGTGAGAGAAGCAAGAAGAAGAGAAGATTCAGGTCACTCTCTCCGCTCGGAAGAGGGACTCCTGGTAGGGGTACTCCGGATGTTGGTGGTGTGGCAGGATATGGTGGCGGAGGTTCGTTGATAGAGGGGGAGAGGTTAAGCTGGAGGTGCAGCCACTGCAGAGTATGGGGTACTGCTGTTTGGGCTGTGAGAGACGGTCCAAGGGGTCCAAGAGTAAGTTCTTCTCATCGGACGATAACTGAACGTTCTGCTAACAACAAACAGACACTTTGCAACAACTGCGGTCTCATCTATGAACGCGACAGGAAGTTGCCAGAGTGGACCAGAGACTTGCACAAGATGGACATGCGCATCAGCGACTTCCGCTAGACTGACTCTGCAGTCGTTTACATCTACATTGTACAAGGAGTCAGGTTAATGAATACGGCAGGAGTCACACAGGAAAGCATTCAGAAAGGGGGTTATATTCGAGCGTCTGGCGTTCGGCTTCTACATGAAGCCAAGAGATTTGATGAAAAGCTAGGACTCGGTTTACGAGCTCATCTAGCTTGTTTGTGTTCGTTTAAGCTATACTCACATTATAGGATGTTGATAGACGCATTCTAATAATTTGATAAGTTGTTGACCTGCTCATCCATCCTTGCTAGAGTGAATGCCGACCATGCAGAGTCTGGACAACCGTGCTTTCGAGTCTTTTCAACGCACGACGCCAAAAACAAACATAGCTGTAAACTCCTGTGACAGGAATCGACTTTGTAATAACAACTCAGATTGATCTTCAACGTTGATAGTCCGAGGCCATTTCGGTGGGTGATGACAATCCGACCCACCTTTACACTATAAAAATCCTCGACACCACGCCAATAAAATTATAAACTAAGCTTATAAACGACTTTATTAGGCTCAGCGTTATATTCATGGAGTTCACAAATCCACTTTGGGCGATTTGCTGCAGTTTAGAAACGATTTGAAGCTCGCTAAATTCGACATTCTCACCACCCACCCAAACGGCCTTGGTCAATACGCTGAAGAATACAGAGCACAACTCACCAGCCACAATCCCAAAACCTGCGCCACGACAACCTCTGGAGCGCAACCCACCACTCCCAACCTCCCCATCACCGCCTCCACATCAACGTCTCTCGCCCAATCCCCTCCGCGCCTAACCTCGAGTCAACCCACTCAACGTAAGGCCCTGCGACAGCACACAAGCTCCAAGTCTAAGTATGGAGTCAAGTCAAGTCCATCTCATTTAATCATAGCCTCCCCTATTTGCTTCTAATCTCTTGTATTTGTAGTCGCGTTTTTCTGCATTTCATTCTCAAACCCCACTTTATACCCATCGCCTTGATTCCTTGGACTGCGGCGCGACTTCTATCTTCTGAGCGCGTTCCCTTATTAACCATCAAGGTTACACCCCTCACCCTCAAGCTCCTCGCGATCGCGAGCAATGCCATTCATACCCAACACGCCTGAGTCCCTCCTCGCGCGCTTCGACTCTAAGAATCCTGCCGGAACATGCGCAGGTCTCACATCCGCAGGACGGCTGTGTAGACGCAGTATTGCAAGCCCGACGGCACCAACCTTCGCCGGCGCCAATTCGAACAGGAGACAGAGTAGCGATGCTTCGACGACGGTGCACCTTACAGAGAACGCGTACTGCTGGCAGCACAAGGATCAGGCGTCACCAGTGACGCCGAATGCGCCGAGTCCAGTAGGCAATGCGAGGCTGCGGACCTTGAAAGAGAGGACGAGTATTGACACACTGGCTGAGCGATTGGGATTGATGACAACCAGTTCGGAATCTGAGAAGGATACACGGAAAGCGCGACGTCAACGAGCTTCTGCACCGGCGCAGAACGGCCAGAATCCCCAGATTGGAAACATTGAGGAGTACAACGAGAAGCCATCCTGCCCTGCGCGGCCAGCGGTAAAGACAAGGCCACATAAGAAACCACAACCAGTTAGACTATTCTGTTGTATAGGCGTCCCTGATGCTGCACCAAGACCAGCAAGACCGGTACTGCTGGCGCAGAGATATGATGCGCCACGACCAGGCAGTTCGAAGATTCCGGCACAGCAGCAGACGTCTTCCTCCCAGCCCACATACCTACACACTCAACCATCTCCCCAGTCCCAGCCTCATCCGGCGAGTCGGCCGCCACTCGGACATCATCTGAATCCGATAACACTAGAAGAGGACACCCCGGTAACCTCCGAAACCCAAGCCCTACTATCTTTAATCCCAGCCACGTTGCCGCCACCGACAGTAAGTGCGTTACTTGTGGAACTGAGTAAATCTCCCAGTGAGGGTGACGACCCGGGGTATATATACATCTTCTGGCTCACGCCTGAGAGTATGAGTAAGCCGGAGGAGAGTGCGAAGGAAATGTTGACAGTGCCTGAGGTTGGTGTGGGGGCCAGGAGAGCGAGTGCGGTGATGAGGAGTTATAGTAAAAATGCTGGAGCTGGTGATAGGAGGCGAAGTGGTGGTGGTCTTGGCGGTGGTGCTGGTAGTGGTAATGGTGATGGTGGTGAGAAGATACTCCTGAAGATAGGGAGGGCGAATAATGTGCAGAGGAGATTACAGGAGTGGAAGAGGCAATGTGGATACAACATCTCTCTCATAAGATACTACCCCTACGTACCCTCTTCTTCCCACCAAAATTCTCCTGCGCCCTCACCTCTGACCACACCATCGAAAAGCCGGCATGCATCGCTACCACCTGGCCATCCATCATCGCCAGGGCAGCCGCGGAGGGTGAGGCACGCAAATAAGGTAGAGAGGCTCATCCACCTCGAGCTAACACAGCTCAAACCGGAAACGGAGAAGTGCCAAGCCTGCGGCAGGATGCATAAAGAGTGGTTTGAGGTCGAGGCGCACCGTATGGGGGTTAAGGCTGTAGATGAGGTGGTGAGGAGGTGGGTCGATTGGAGTCTACGGGAGCATGGGGCGGCGTAGGTGTTGAGAGGATAATTGGTAGTTATGGGTGAGGAAAGATGTACGAGTTTAGTGTTACATAGTGGAATAAGAATGCCGTCGCTATGATTGCTGTCAATTATTTGCGTCATTTATATGAATTTACTTTTGACACTGTCAAGTGCTATGTTTTACTGTCCTCTTAACCCCTGCTAACGATTAAACAGCTGCTGTGGGAGGCCCTAGGCTTAACCTACCATCGCGAGGTTTCTCAGAGTCAACGTCAACCGATTCCTCTTGTAGGTTTCCAATGCGGTAAAGATTTTTAGGGTTGGAGCAACGTCGACCGGTTTCTCCTGTCAGTTTTCAATTTGATAATCGATTTTCGGGTAGAAGAGCTTTATCCCTCACTATAATGTGGTATCGACTTCAAGAGCTCCCTTTCCCTTCATGCTTCAGTATCACCCCGCTATGAGAATTCGCAATAGCGGAATACTGGCGGTATGGGAATAAAATCTGGGAACCATTCGATTATACAGCCAATTGGGAATATGCGGAATATTCTCGCTGAGCTCGTTCTCAAAACCTTGTCACGCAGCAAAAACGTTTTTCTTTAGATGATACTCCTCAAAAGCCTGTTCTTTTGGGCACAGTAAGTAGACCTAAAGTCACACTGCGTAACACACATCGATTAGCCTGTTGGTTTGACCTATGTTCCAACCTGCAGAGACCATGCAGCTGCGGCTTTCAGCCAACCCAATTATCCTTTTTCGCTTTTCATCAGCTGTCAAGTCTCACTAACCCCACCTGTTCCCTGAGGTCCGAGCCGATACCGTGCTGTCAACATTGACAGATCACATCTGCTCGTGCAGCCTCTAGCCGTGTCTACTGTAATCTGCTCAAACGCGACTGAAGGCGAAACTCGCAAGTAGTGCGGCGCGGGAAGCCTCATAATGAAGGCCCGCGTTCATGCTTTACTACACGAATTTCGGGTGTGTCAGTTCCGCATTAGTTACGGTGTGCGACTCCTGTTGCCACAACGTCCTAGTGCAACGCAGCGATACTACTGTCCGAAACATTTCAATGCTGGGAGCGACGTACATCTCGATAGCTTTGTGCAAATATCTCCGCTCGCATTGCACTGTCGAGCTGACAGCTACATGTAGCATGGTACGGTACCAGGTCACAGGCGCCTGGGCGCACGTATGCGTAACGAAAGTAAAATAAACTAGTTTTGGACGCACAATTGAGCGACGGAACACGAAGAAGGAGGAGCCCAAATCTAAATATTGTGCTGCCTACTAAGCAAGTCTTTCATCATAGCTTAGCGGAACGCGGGATATATAAGGAACCGTGTCTCCCAGTTGCTTCGAGCAGTCCTATGTCAGTCTGTAGAAGACACTTCACAACCCGTTCTTCGTCATACCTCAATAAGCTTCATGTTTACCCTGAAGATGTCTGATTATACCGGGCCAGGCGTATACGAGTTTAGCCCGACGAATGTCCCAGGCAGACGTATGAGCGTGTGGGCCGGGGAGCGATGAGTGGAACAGCAGTTAAGCTCTAGTAAGGAGTTTCCAATGCTAAACAGGATCTATACACTAACACGGCTGTCCCAAGTGCTTCTGGCCAGGGTGAGAATTTGTTGTGGGAGATTGTTGCCGCCGGAGGGGACAACGGCGATCCGGAGGCGGAAAACCGTCAATACCATATCATTGGCGTTCAATCCGGACTGATGCTTTGTGCTGCTGGTACGAAATGTGCAAATAAACGCGGGTTCTGCTAACAATCAAGCAGAGGACGGTTCCGATTCCGACTGCACAATTTCCACGCGACGTGTTCGGCACGGTTCTTGCCGTTGGAAAATCATTCCTGCTAAGAACGGCCACTATTAGTAAGGTTATCCTGCTAAATCGTTTTCAAGGTTGCCCTCTAACATGCTTTTCACCAGCTTCGCAAACGTATTGAACACAGAGAAATGGCTGGCAGTTAAAGGGGGACAGGATGCAGATGGGGCCCCACTGATGACCTACGCGAAGACTGAAGCTCGGCACTTTCAATTCAAACTCACGAAGCCAAACTACTAAATCCTGAGTTTAGGTCAGACGTGCTTGGTTGATAAAAACTTGCGAGAGATCTCGTTCTACAATGCGATTGAGGTGGCATGATAGGGAGGGGTGGTAGTGCAGGGAGTGACAGACTTAATGTAACGCACATTAACACTGATCAGACTATGTCCCTATTTTCCGTGAACTTCATCATTAAAACCACATAACATTATCGGTGGGGCCTATCCAGTCTTGGAGTTTGTTACAAATAAACTTGAGGGGAACATCTCCAAGTGTTCAGAATGATCTCCTTAGCCTAAAGTGAGATATACTGCCTTACTTCAAGGACATGCAAGCTTCGGTAGTATGGAGTACGTAGCATTATTGACAGCGGCAGGTGGGGTACACAAGTGGGTTACATTGTTAAAATATGCAATTGGGCGGAGCAGACAGCGAAAGCAATAATAATGTGGAATGTACTGCTTATTCTTGTGGCTATCTACACTGCTTTTATATGTGGTAACTATGGAAATGCAGCTCCTGTTTTTGGATTGGTGCCGGATGCAGCAGATCTCAGGAACGTAAATCTGCCCCTCTATACGAAACCGTTGTATGGGACCGGCCACGGATCAGACGATTCTCGGAATATTACTGCTTTCAACGCCACCGACGACGCCGCCGACGACGAAAGAAACCCACAACCACACCCACAACCACACCCACAACCACACCCACAATCACGAAGAATCTAGCCCGCCCAATAGACTCTGCGTCCAGCATTGACTCTTGCCAACGCCGACACTGGCATGAACTGATGACCGCCGCCGCTGAACGAATAGCAGCCTTCACAAAGACACACAATATAGCCATCTTTTACAAAAGGCAAAATTTCCCACACCAATTTCTAGCTTTACACCCTGCACCGCAAGAGATAACAAAGTTTTGCTCGCCTCAGATTTGCCCTCGACCGCTGCCGAATGTGATAGTTCCAAACCACGAGCCTGGCACATGCCCAACCTATTCATTACGCTCGAAGTTTGATTGTGTGAATGGATTGTACGTGGTTGTTGAAATGCGGCAAGTGTCCGAGAACATGCCCTTGAGACCTGCACGTTGGGTGATAACACTCTATCCTGGCCTCCGAATCTTGTTCTCTGAGATGAATGCTTTCAACGCGATCCACCGTCTTCGCAGGGAGGCAAAAGAAGCCCATCCCCTGTTCGTAGCTCATCGCTTCAGCTCCAATACAGAATGGGCACTGAGACTTGCTGCACGCAAAGGAAAAAGGGGGATCGAGAAGTCCGACCTTAGGGGACTCTTCTTTGAAGATAGTGGGTAAAGGGCGGCCGAAGCCAAGACGGCATCGTGAGTAATCTCGCGGCATTTGCAGAGAGTTAGCATGAGTTCGGCGACCTGAATCCTGCGCTTGACAGAACTCTGCGGTGTGATATCCGTGATGCGAGGGCAGATAAGGTCGGCTAGCTGCGTCCTTTGGGGGATATGGTGCTCAACCACTGGCTCGATGTACTCTTCTTCCTCCTGTCCACTGTTGTGTCTCTCGATGTCTTTCGTCGGACGGTGGTGGAAGTAATCATCTCGATATTCTTGAGAGATAACGTTTCGGCGCGTAGTCCTGGGACCACCGATTGCGGCGGTAAGACGCCGAACTTCAGTCTCGATATCTGTCCCACGCACTCTGTATGGCCCGGCTTCCAACTACTCTTGCTCCCGCTCAAGTGCAGTGATAACAGGGTCAGGGGAGAGCGCGGCCAGAACCTTGCCGGGTACGTGGACCGGTACGCGAGGATCGCACATGAGACTCATATGCGTCAGCATGCAAAAGACGCCGTCTGTAGAGGGACGCCCGAGGCCATCAGACTGAAAGTCAAACCGCACTTCCTCATTGGCGTAAGATCCGTTATATACAGCAAAGTTTGGCTTGTGTCTCATCACCTGGCCCCGAACAGCATCGGTGGCAACTTCTAAAGTCTATGTCAGTAAGGGTGGTCTTCTTCTCAAGCTGCCACAGACAACCTATGATCAACGAAGTTTGCTGTTTCACGTTGAAAGCAGTAGTTAGTTTGCGGCTCCTTAATGCTCGCTATCTTCCCCATGCGGATGAGGGGATCATGAAGCTAAGAGTATGGAGGGGCCGCCTCCGAATCATCTCGGTAAAATATTGGTGTCTTGAGCCTTTCCTGCTTCCAATATAGCAGTGTGTACTTGACCGGACCATGTATCTTGTGCTCAAAGACCCGTTCAGGAGTAGTCAGACTCGGCGCCTCAAATACGTCGTCTGCGAGGGCAAGGGATACGAGGTGGGTGATGGGACAGAAAATCAGATCATCGATTTCAGTAAAGAAGAACGTTGTACTATGAATGTTCGTTGGTTTGATGTTGAAAGGTATGTCTAAAGGCGGTCGGTCAACTCACGGCTTTGGGCGCCTCTGGTGTCCTTTATGACGAGTCATTATGACCTCCATGGCGAGCACATCTCGCTCGCTATTGCGGGATTGCGCACAATCAGTAGGCGGGCATCCTCATAGCAGAGCGCATCAAACTGTCTAATGTCCCCTTCCACTCCACCCATATCAACGTCGCCTTCGAGGCCGTCAGAACGGAAACCGTCGTTTTCTTTCTTTTTTCGTCGACTAGCTCTGCAGACCGACACCCTGTGCCAAAGAGTAGAATGTTGTGGTTAAAAGCCGTGACAGCTTGCCCGGAGAAGATGGGGAAAACATGTATATGGACGATGGAAGGAAATGAACTCGATGTGCCAGAAGGATGGCTGCCATGGTGGCAGAAGAATCGAGTAGGGCCCCCTGTTGTTGGGACTACCATCCATCCAGAGGTATAATGGGGACGTCTGAGGCCAAAGGTAACAGAGATTCGGAGACAGAACAACGAGTTTTGATTTTTGGAGTTCAAGAAAGGTGTCTTCGCTCCGATAATGAGCCAATGGCGAATTGCTAGTTTAATCACGTGATAAGATCTTGGGGTTCTAGACTGCGTAGAGCAGCAACGCCAGCCAAAAACTGCAGCTCCGACACAACCTTGCGTAGTCTTACAACCAATTTCCGTGGTAAAGAGCACGAGATTCTTTACTCTCAACTTAAGAAGACATCGCCAAGACTCGCAACAAGCAAGAAATATCACGAGTTCGCCTGACAACGATCAGCACTTGGTGTTCTCAAAGCACGAGACCTAGAACATTAAAGCGCCAGAATGCAACATGAACTTATGGTTCCAGAACGTTTTGAACCATAATCTCCTTCTTCATCAGCACGTTTTCAGCTTATTCCACCGTTCCAGAGCTGTTTCCGAACTTCCCATGTGTTCTTAGAACTTCCTTGGCAGATGTCTCCGAAATCGAGGTGGCTAGTAACCGCGCCAACGACCTCCATCCCTGCCAACGATGAGCCTTGGCACATTCTGCATCTCAGCTTCCAATCAATCCACTTCCCAGCTTGTTCCAAGCTGTTTCTGGAGAGGGTGCGCAAGCTCCCCCAACCTCCTCATATATTCCGGCAGTGGAAACGGACGATTTTGACGCAGCTTCCCGCCATGGGATTTACTGGCAGATGCGCTAATGAACAGGTGGGAGGCCTTGGTCGTGCTGTAAATAGATATCCTCAACTGATCTTCTCATTGTAACCCGGAATCAAGTCATCCAAACTGTTAAATTCTCTTACCGCTCTCTAACTGTTAAGTTGTTACATCGTGAACTATAAGCCTCACTTAGACAACAATTATCACTTCGGGCGCAGAGAAGACATTCACGAAGTAACCTTGAAAGGAGACAACACCGAAGCGCAGATCTCAGAACAGCAGCTTCACCTACCCGTCTTCATTATCCCGCGGCACAAAGCGCAATGCGCACCTCACCACTAACCTCAATATTCCTCGCCTTATCCTCTCTCGTCTCAACCACCGCTTCAAAACCCCTCGCGCCTCGAGCCTACTCAGTGATACCAGTCGACGGCGGCGCCGCGGACGCAGCAGCCGGCAACGAAGCTGGTTCAAATGGCGGCTATGGAGCAGGAGCCGTGACAGTCACGGCTCATGACACCGTCACTGTAACCGAGAGGGCAAAGGAGGCCAAGACTGTTACCATTGTAGACGTCCAGGAGAAGCCACAGACGCAGTCAATAGTGACAGTCACGGAGAAGGAGGTCCAAACTGTGACGATAAAAGCCCCCAGCGCCCATTCACTGTCACCATCAGCGGAGAAAGAGACAGTCTTCGTCACCACTACCATCCCGGGCGCAACCCATACACTGGGTCCAGTGCCGGGAAAAGAGACTGTATACGTGACGGTTGAGAAGACGGTTGAGCGTAGACCGACGGAGACGAGAGCTCCGGGTCAGCCGCCGGTGATTTATGTGGATGTGCCTACCACTTTGTACGAGACCGTCTTTCAACCCACTACCGTCTTCATGGAGATCGGCGCCAGTGCCACTTTGCTCTCGTCGACGACGACGAAGACCGAAACCACAAGCTCAGGGGTTGCAACGCCACCGGAGACTGAGGCTACAGAGGCGAGCACGGGAACGAGTGCTGAGGCTAGCTCAGAGCCGACCTCAGCTTATGATGATGGGCAGTGGAAGACTACTCACCCCAACTGGAAGAACTCGACTGCGCCGACGCCTGTTCTGAAAAGGGAGGTGAAGAGGGCGTCCTTGAGGATGCCGCGGAATTGGCAGGTCAGAGGATAAGAATGTGAGAGACGAGGAAGTATGTGCTGGGAAGGGGGAAGGAAACAATAGGCAATGCAAGGTGTGAATGGAGGGGAATTGTATTTAAAGAATAAACAAACTCATAAAGCCGAACTCTCGATATTCTAATGAAACTTCAAGTGATAATTGTGGCGTTGTTAAATCTGTCAGCGTAGCCTTGCAAGCTCGTGGCAGGAGCCAAGACTCAACCCGCCCGCTGAGTGGATGACGCTGTAGTGTGGTGGCCGGGACACCTGGGAGGTCACTTAACATACACAGCCGCGCAAGCACTTTTACACACAAACGAAGCTCTACGAAACAGTTCAATGCTACAGCTTCGAAGCGCAAACTGCCCAATTGATACGACAACAAACGCCGAACGCTTGAAGCTAGCTATACACACGCCGCACACTTCGCCATGTCTACTCCTCCAGCAGTGGAAGACCAAGCAAGGCTGCTCGAAGATGCTCTGGCAGTAGTAAGGCAGCAGACGCACTTGATGCGCAAGTGTCTCGAGACGCCAGGAAAGCTCATGGATGCGCTGAAATGCAGGTGAGTCTCTCCAAGCTCATAGTGATTTTGCGCTGTTTCCCGACTAACAGATTGCCGCAGCTCTACCCTCGTCTCGGAGCTCCGCACAAGCTCTCTCGGCCCAAAGCAATACTACGAGCTCTACATGGCCGTCTTCGATGCCCTTCGCCATCTCTCCGTATACCTGCGCGAATCACACCCTACGAACCACCTTGCAGACCTGTATGAGCTGGTGCAATATGCAGGCAACATCGTACCACGCCTTTACCTCATGATAACCGTTGGCACAGTCTACATGGCTATCGAAGACGCGCCAGTCAAAGAGATCATGAAAGACATGATGGAGATGAGTCGCGGAGTGCAGCACCCAATACGAGGATTATTTCTCCGGTACTACCTCTCTGGCCAAGCGCGCGACTATCTACCAACTGGCAATGGTGATGGACCAGAAGGCAATCTGCAGGATAGCATAAGTTTCATCCTCACGAATTTCGTGGAGATGAATAAGCTTTGGGTTCGTCTGCAGCACCAGGGACATTCAAGGGAGAGGGAGCAGCGTACGAAGGAGAGAAAGGAGTTGCAGTTGTTGGTTGGAAGTAATCTGGTCAGGCTGAGCCAACTGGTTGATTTGGAGAGTTATAAGAATGTGATTTTGCAGCCGCTGTTGGAGCAGGTTGTGCAGTGTAGGGATGTTTTGGCGCAGGAGTACCTCTTAGAGGTCATTACGCAGGTTTTCCCGGACGAATTCCATCTGCATACGTTGGATCAGTTCCTGGCCGCTGTGAGCAGGTTGAATCCGCACGTCAACGTCAAAGCGATCGTTATTGGTTTGATGGATAGGCTGTCTGCTTATGCGGCGAGAGAGTCGGAAGCTGAGCCTTGGGAGGAGCGCGAAAAGCTTGAGGAGGAGGCTATTGCGAAGCTGCTCGAGCAGGTCCGCTTGAGCGATGAGAAGAGAAAGGAGACACAGGAGAAGGAGACGGCGGCAGCGGAAGATAAGAAGGGCAAGGGGCCTGAAGAGACTGCCGAGGGTGACACCGCGGATAACGCAGATGCGGAATCACAAGCCACGAAGGTTGACTCGGAGGCGCACCACGTAGCTGATGGAATACCTTCAGACGACAAAGAGTGCCAAGGCGAGGCCAACGACGATGAGAAGGCTGTGGAGTCATCGTCAAAGAGCAGAGGCATCCCCGACAATGTCAAGCTCTACGAGATCTTCTTCGATCAAGTCATGAACCTGGTCACAGCTCAGCATCTGCCGATCCAAGACACCACAGCACTGCTGGTATCACTCGCCAACTTGGCACTCAACATCTACCCAGAGCGACTCGACTACGTGGACAAGATCCTCGATTACGCAGGCCACAAGTGCAGACAGCATGCCAACAGCCCAGAGCTACACTCCCAAGTCACCCAGACCAACATTCTCAACCTCCTCCTTGCGCCTTTGCAAAGCTACGCTTCGATATCCACGGCGCTTTCCCTGCCGCAATACGTGCCGCTCGTGCACTCACAAACCTACCCAACGCGCCGCGCCGTGGCAGGTGAGGTGGCAAAGACCCTGCTGAAGAACCTCACCAACATCTCCACCGTCTCTGGCCTCGACGGTGTTCTCGAAGTTCTCAAGGTCATTATCAAAGAAGGCTCCCAAGCCCCAGCAGGCTACCCAGGCGTCCAGCAAAGAAGAGCTTTGGAAACTGATGACACCATTGAAGAGCAAGGTTGGCTGGCACGCCTAGTCCACTTGGTAAACAGCGAAGACAACGACACGCAATTCAAGCTCCTCCAAAAGACCGCCAACGCCTATGCGGAGGGCAACGAGCGCATAAAATTCACCACCCCCGCCCTCATCGCCTCCAGCATCAAGCTCTCCCGCAGATACAAGGCGCGTGAGCACTACGACGACAACTGGTCCACGCAATCTAGCGCACTCTATAAGTTTATGCACACCATTCTGAGTAAACTACTGGAGAGGGTGCCGACAAGCGCAGATCTGTGTCTAAGGCAATTTGTGCAGTGTGGACAGATTGCTGATATCAACGGCTTTGAAGAGGTAGCGTATGAGTTCTTTACGCAAGCCTTTACGATTTATGAGGAGAGCGTGAGTGACTCTCGCGCGCAGTTTCAGGCTGTGTGCATCATCGCCAACGCCCTTCACGAGACTCGTGGGTTCACCAGAGAAAACTACGATACTTTGATCACCAAGGCGGCGTTGCATGGGTCTAAGTTACTGAAGAAACCGGATCAGTGCCGCGCAGTCTACTTGGCGTCCCATTTGTGGTGGGCTGTGCCGATCCTGGCGAAGGGGGAGGAGGATGAGAAGGGCCTGTATCGTGATGGGAAACGGGTGTTGGAGTGTTTGCAGAGGGCGCTTAGGGTCGCGGATGCGTGTATGGATACGGCGGTGAGCGTGGAGCTGTTTGTGGAGATTCTCAATCGTTATGTTTATTATTTTGAACAGCAGAATGAGGCTGTAAGTAAACTCCCTACCAAGATGAAGGTTGATGTTGGGTGGCAGGCGCAAAGCTAATTCTTAACAGATCACTATCAAGTACATCAACGGCCTGATCGAGCTTATTCACTCGAATTTGCAGACGAACCAAGAGTCTGCAACGATTGAGGGACCGAGGAGACATTTTGAGAGGACGTTGGAGTATATTAGGAGTCGGGAGTATGAGGGCGTTGTTACTGAGGCGGCAAAGTAAGGGACAAATGGCGAGAGGTAAGTAAGGGAGCGTCCTTTGAGCGTAGATTATGTACATTTTGATATGAAGCATTCCAGATACGGGTTGATCTGCCGCTATTTTATGTTCTGTCACCCTCAAAATTGTCTGATGACCCGAGGAGATTGAGAAGGTATTTACATTGATTCGTTTTTTGTCTAGAAAGTGCTAAACTCTAAACTCTGAGCTAGAAAATGAATGGTATGAGATTTTCCACTCTACGCTACAAAAGAGCCTTTCTCATAACCCTTGTCAAAAGCTTCATACCTACTAAACAAACCCTTCATCTCCTACTTTCTAAACTCCTCCTCCCCACCATCTCATCCGCATCAATCTTCCTACTAACCGCACCAAGGACAATCTTCAAGATACCCATCGCGGTGAGGCTGCGTATTCCCACTTCCCATTTGCACGTATCAACCATATCCCTAACATCATGTTTCTCCGCCAACCCGTCATCTAACTCCCTCAAACTGGCCGTCGCTTTCGGATCGTTTCCAACCTGGAAGAATTGCACACCAACCTGCTGCGCCCTAGCATCCAACTTTTCGACGGACCGGGCCATCTCAACGATCTTCTCCGGCACGTCCTGGCCATTATCTGGTCTACCATCCGTAATACAGATAATATTCATGGGGGTAACCTCGTCGATATCGTCCGCCCTCCTTAGTTCCTTCAGATAGGCTCTAAAGATACTCTGAAGCCGTGTGCCAGTGGGCGTCGACTGGTCGCTGGGCCGGGCGCGCGAAAAGACCTCACGGACTTTTTCGATGGATTTGACGTTGTAATACCCTCCCGATGTAGTTTTCGGATCGCGGTTCTTCTGTTCCGTGGACGGAGAGCGATGGTTGAGGAAGTATATGTCGATGCCGTCTTCGTCGTGGTCGAGAATAATTGGTAACAACTGCTCCAGCGCAAGTCTTGTCTCCTCCCAGCGTGACAACCCTTGGGCGTTGCGGATCGTCATTGAGCCGGAGTCGTCGATGAGCAGTACCGTGTCGAATGTGCCCAGAAGCGCGTAAAGATCGTCTTCTGCTGTCGGCCTCCTCCCTGCCGAAGTTTGACTTGATGCGCCGCCAAAGGTGGTATAGGTGTTGCCATAAGCACCGAAGCCTGAATCTTGGAGACTTGGGTTTGGTCCTGAATATGTGGGTGGCGCGTCGCTTGGGGGAAAAGCGAAAGCATTGTCGACGCTGACTTGCGGGGCGTAGCTAGATGGTGGAGGGAAAAAGGGAGACGCATTTGTTCCTCTGGGGTAAGAGCCTTTCTCCGAGTTAGAGGACTTGTTGCACTGATGGCGGCTGAGGGTTTTCTTGAAACAGCCCATGGTGATGGTTGGTGCTGAGATGAGGTTGTGCGAAGTTATTGATGTAATTGTTGAGCGTGCGCTTGAGTAAACTAGTCAATATTGATGAAGAGATACAATTCAAGACTTCGAGGTAGTTGAAAGTTCTAGTGAAGATATTCTTGCTTGAGGATGAATGATGAAGGAAACTTGTGGAGTCTTATAGGCGACGAATTTCCTGTACTTAATTGCGCCTTCTATAAGAACTTGTGGAAGCATGCAGCCAACCGCATCGCGAGAGCAAGCAAAATTGATTCACATATGTGGTTCGCCTCAGAGTATGCCTGCGCATGTAGTCACGACTGGAAGCATGAAACTCTCACAATTCATATAACCTTATGAATTCACTTCCTTCAAATGTTAACAATTACTCCTTCACTTTATTTACCGCTTTCGGAAAGGTGATATCACGAAAGGCTACCCTGGCTGTGCCAAGCGACTTGATGTGGTGCAGCGGATGAGTGCTGCGCATAACCTTGCCATGTACTTGAAACTCAGCCCCAGTTGCGCAGCCACACCATCACCACAGGCCCCAAACTATTCTCCGAGGCAGAAAGAGGCTCTTAAACAACGACCATGAGTGATTGAACTTTTAAATGCTGCAGCGTCAAGCTCTGAAACCTTTACCGATCGAGATGAGGCAATGCCACAAACGGCAATCTTACCAGCTGGTCGTAGGGCTCCTGCACGGTATGCAGCCATTCACCCGGGGGGGAGATCCGACGCCATGGATCCGGCTATGGTGAGCTCTTGCATGAGGTTCGTGCTAATGGTTTCCAAGCTTAGTCTGACATATGAAGAAGCATCCTCCATCCCACACCCAAAACCTGACAGTTGTTTGGTGTCCTCATGCAACCATGAATGTTCTGCGGCACGGCAAGGCTGCTTTCATCTCCTCTTCACCCTCAGTATGCCTCGGACAGATCACTCGATCATCTTCTGAAGCTCCAAGACATGCAGACGATGATCCTTCGCTCGTACTGCCGAATATCAGCGCGGAGACTCAGTCTCAGCCCTAAGAGTCGACATTCCCCTATGGACGATGAATGAGAACTTCATTAAGTTATTCACAGAAAAGTCCCCAGACTCGGCCTACTAGCATTGAAATTCCTTCCCAACACATCCTGCTTACCTGACTCTTCCTCAGCAGTCCAATCCCACTTCTCCCGCGTAAACAGCTCTCTCGCCATTTTACTACCCATTAAGCCTTGCACCTTCAGCCTCGCATCTCCCATGACACTCCTCGTCAGCCTGGACCCCTTCTCCCCCCCTTCCTCCCAAGTAGCCGCAAGGCGATCTCTTTTCCACGATTTCCAGTCTATTCCTACGCCTTGCCCCAGAATACTCTGGATGTAATCCAGCGCCGGAATCAGCCTAGTTCTTAACCCGCAGTGCGCGTGGTTCTTATCGTACTGCCAACTTGGGCACTTCCTCAGCTCTCCAATTAGACTGTCAATGTCTCCTGAGTAAGGCTCCGGGTACTCAAAGTCCTCCGGGACGTAGATAGGGGAGACGAATTGGAAGATATCTTTCGAGACAAAGAACTTGATCATCTCGCCAAGCTGGAAGGAGTCGCAGGCTACGGAGGAGTCGTAGAACATCTTACATTGCTGTTTGCGGGATGTGTAAAGAGCGACGAAGTGGGCTTGGAGGGAGGAGATGCAGGAGAGGATGCAGGCGCGGCGGTGGTGGAGCTCGGCTGTGACTTACCGTCAGCTCCTCTCCACCAGAAGGAAAAGAAAAGAAAAATAGGAAAGAAAAATTAGCAAACTCGAGCGTTTGCAGTGCTTGAGATCTCGTGCCAAGTAATGTCCAAGGTGGAAGAAAAGAGCCCCACAAACCTTCAATACCATCAGGCAAATCCCACCACAACCCTACCTGATCCTTCTCCGTATCAACCTTTCCACTCCACTTCAACGATCCTCTCATAATCAGCTCCCTTGTGCTAGCCATAAATTTCGCAGAATCTTCAAGCAGCCAAGAGACCAGGATCTTCATCCTCGTCGCCTCTTCCGTCGCGAAAGTAACCTGTCCATACGTCTGCGGCCAAGGTAACCTCTTCGAACCTCTAATATACCTGCCGATAGTAGGCGCGCAGTCAAATCGATCTGCCATCAGCGCCGAGATAGACAGATAGTGTATGGATAACTTGCTCGTCGCCTCGCCACCATGAACGATGCGTAGCAAATCACCAAATATGGATGAGCGTCCAGAGACCAGCGAGGCATCATCATCCTCATTAATCTCTATCCTTGGCAGCTCCTCCGGGGTAGCAGTAGCTGGCTCAGCGCCTCTCTCTTCCAGCTTAGCAAAGCCTTGCTTAATTGTATTTGCCTCCTTGAACCTCTCATCTGTTAACAGCCTTTCAAAATACTTCGACATCTTAATCAGAGTTGCGAGGTGAACGCGGTACAGTACTCTCTCGTCCGGCGTTTTCGCTTTTGAGCTTACGGAGAAGCTGGAGAAGCGTGGTTGTTGACCGGTGCCGAGACCGAGGAGGCTACGCCGGCAATTGGTGTTGGAGAATGTTACGTCGAGGATGATGTCGCCTGTAGAGCTGATTTCGAAGAGCTGCAAATTTTCACCGTCGATGTCTATGAGCTTGAAGGGCTCTGGTTCAGGTGTGGAAGGCTTGTCGTCTTTCTTCGACTTTGGCGCATTGTCAATTTGTTTGGCTGCAAGGCTCGCTCTTGGGACAGAGGTTGTGGTCGCATCCTTGTTGGCTTGAGGCGCTTTGCCAGGCAATCTGAATGGTATAGGTTTGGAGTTTGAGGCTCTGCCTACCTTGCTCGTGGATTTCTCAGTTGACGTATAGGCGGTCTTCGGTGTGCGGGTGGATTTTGTATTCATGGCTGATTGAGGTTGAGGCTAACATCGGTTAAGTAAATGGTATGCTGTGGGTAACCAAAGCAAAGAATGCGTGCAAAGTTCGCTTAACACATCGCTAGATATATCAACTGCTATAAAGTAAATTGTGTCAGTATGCTGTTTTAGGTTGCTGTCGGTCAAAGGACGATGATGATGGTATTCACAAAGTATCAAGTGCCAAGACAAGGCTCTCAAGCTAAGGGGACCGTTGGCAGGCATAAGTCCTGTATCTGCACGGGCACTTTTTGTTCGTGGTAAAGCACGTGACGTTACCAGAAAATATCCATAATCATTGCCTTGTAAATTCCTCGGCGAAGGAGTACACCGACAATATGGAGTACATGATAAGGTTCATTCAGGTGCATGAGACCTTCCGTCTGCCAGAACTTGAGGCTCTTGGTGAGCTGGAAAATGTCAAATTTGAAGTTGTCGAGTATAGCTTAGACGTTTGTACCCCGCCATGCCCCGCCAAACAGTCCTAAAAAGTTCAAAATTTGGATATACTAACACTTGCACAGTCGCCATTTTGCATATTCCGCATCGCTACTGACGATGAAGCACGCCGCCTCACCCGCCGTTCCATCCTCGTTAAATCGATCTACGCCATCTGGGGTTCCGGCATCGACTACCCAACCCTCTACGACGATGTCAAGAAACATCAAGACCTCTGGATCCCGTGGCAAACAGATAAGTCCTTTAAGTTCTCGATGGACTCCTTTATGGGTTCCCGCACCCACGATGAGCAACGGGCGCTGATCGAATCCTTCTCTTTCCTCAAATTCTCCGGACCAGTCCGCATGAAGAAGCCAGACGTCGAGTTCTGCATCCTCGAAGACTGGCCTTTCGACTCTCTGGCCCTGGGTGTAAAGGAGCCATTACGGATTTGGTTAGGAAGGTATATTGGAGGGAGCGAGAGAGATATCATCCAAAAGTACGATCTCAAGAAGCGAAAGTACATCAGTACCACGTCCATGGACTCCGAGCTCGCTTTGGTGACTGCAAATATCTGTCAAGCTGCACCAGGAAAGCTTTTCTACGACCCTTTTGTAGGCACTGGCAGTTTCCCAGTAGCCTGCAGTCATTTTGGCGCAGTATCACTTGGGTCGGATATTGATGGGAGATCTATTAGAGGTAAGGGGGAGAGGAACCTGCTTAGCAACTTCAAGCAATACGGTCTCGTCTCACAGTTTGGCGATGCCTTTGTTGCGGATTTGACAAACACGCCACTCAGAGAATGCAGGTGGCTAGATGGAATAGTCTGTGATCCACCTTATGGCGTCCGGGAAGGCTTGAAGGTGTTGGGAAACAAAGATCAGAGCAAGCCAAAGGGCCCAGTCTTCCAAGGTGGTGAAGCACATCATTTACAACCTGGCTATGTGCCGCCAAAGAGGCCTTACTCCTTTTTGGCTATGCTTGATGATATTCTGGATTTTGCAGCGTTGAGTTTGGTGCCAAATGGAAGGTTGAGCTTCTGGATGCCGACAAGTAATGATAAGGAGGAGGAGATACAGGTGCCGGTGCATCCGTGCTTGGAGATTAAGAGTGTTTGCACTCAGGCGTTCAATAAGTGGTCGAGGAGACTTATCACTTACAGAAGGAAAGAGGATAATGAGGTTCCTGAGACGGAGTTGTTGAATAGGCAAAGAAGAGACAAGGGAGAAGGTGTCAGCGCGGACGACCTCAACCCATTCAGAAAGCGGTATTTTGAGGGCTTCGCAGCTAAGTCATGATTGTAGAAGATACCAAAAGTAAAACGAAGAAATAGACCCGCTGAGAGTACTTCAAGCACCGTCACACTAATATCGGGGAAGACCTTTCTCGTAACTTACGGTGCTGGAGGATTTTGCAAAATCCAACCTACGAGACGGTAATGCCTAACAGACTAGGTCCTCGTCAAGGATGTTGCTCGTAACCAAGCTGAGGTATCGGACGAAGAAAATGATTTCACAACAACTGCGGAAGCAGCAAACTTTACCTGGTCAGCACTTTTGATGTTCTTGATGTCTTCCGTCACGCTTCGGAGAGTTCATTCTGTCATCAAATTGTCAGCCCTCAACCATCATGACAGGACCCAGCTTTAGCTCGCCTGGAAAGTCCTCGGGTTTCCCGATTTCCTGTGGCCCAGGTTTTAAGCGCTGGCCGATCATCGCCCTAGCACAAGGCCAAGAAAGTTTATGCACGTCCATTGTGGGGTACGCCGGCACTTGCGGGACACTTTGCGGGGCGCAGCCGGTGGCTTGCCGCTAAGTTGCATGGCAGATCCTCCACCCGGCGTCGCCGTACATGGCACCATCGCCGTATTTGCTCAGTCTGTGGATATATATAGCGGATTTGCCATACCCAGAAGCGCATCAGAACAATTTTGTAAATTATTAGGGCTGTGACTCTTGTGACCAACGGGCTACTGATCTGGCATAGCGTTGCGGTTAAGCTCTCGAGTGATCTCTTCTTGATATGCACTCGCCGGCGCTCCTCGTCGTCGCACTTTGGTTCCGCACATTTTCTACCAAGAACAAAAAGTCAACACGCCAGTGCTGCCAACTGTGATACTGACATAATACGGGGAGCTCGTTCGCCGCCAACGACGACTTTGTCTTCCTGGCCCCAATAAGCACCACGTCGCCTGTGGACTCGGAGTCGTTAATAACATGTAAAAGGCGGCCGTTTACAACTGGCAAATCTGTGTCCTCCCCTGTCTGCCTCCATGGGCTCATCGATGTTCGGATACGATTTCGCATTCGTCGGTGGAGCGTTGACATTGCCACCTTTCCATTTCGTTTTCGGTGTCGCTGACGCCAAAGGCACTAAGCTCGCCTCGCTGAAGACGAACATTGTTCTACCTATCAAGCAGGATACTTCTTTGGAACTGCCTTCTGCCACCATCTCATGATGAAGTGGGGTCGCCGCATCAAGTTGGTGTTGTGCGGTCTCATCTTCGACATTGGCGCCATTGTTCAGGTCGCGTTTTACGGCGTTGATCTACGCAGGTCGTGTTCCAACCGGTTAGTATTCCCAAATTCTCACATCATTCATGTTCAGATCTGAATCTTGCTCCCAGGTCTCGCTGTTGGCGCGTCCTCTCTCATGGTACCCATCTATATTTCGAATGCGCTCCGCCTGCCATCCGTGGCAACTTGATCGGCATTTTCGAAATCGTCCTCCAGTTCTCCCTCGTCATCGGCTTCTGGTTGAACTACGCCATCAGATGCGTTGCCTATCTGATTTTCAACTGTCCTAATGTCCTTGGTGATGACTCCAATTCTTGCTTGAGCTTGAGCTCAGTTATTCTGGGTATTTTTGTTTTGCCCTATGATTTTCTATTCTTACATTTGTCGAAGCATACGGCCGGTGCTTAATGCTTCTTTAAAGCCTCATCAACCAACCTCTTCGTCTCCTTTCTCTCTAACTTCTCCAGCGGTATCTCAGCCCACAGAACTCGCTGTGCCACACCTTGATAAACCATGGCTTCAGCCCCAGGCAACACAACCCATCCCCCCTTCTCAACGATATCAAATAAGTGCGTTCTCGGCCATGGACGATAACACATCTCGAGCAGAACACCCTTCTCCTGCCTCCCAAAGAACTCCTCTGAAATAGCCCTCGTCATATTCTCCCCCTCACTCACAGGCGGAAAATCCGGAATCGTGCCAACAGTCAAAACCGGTGCCTCTAAGCCTTCGCCTGCTCCAAAGTCTCAACATGCACCATCTTACCCTTGAACCTCGCAGGCCTGAAGCTCGCCATAACATCAATAACCTCACTAGCAATCATTGACACCATATACACCTCTGACGCACCCAACCATTCCGAGACTGCGTAAACTGCAGATCTGAACACATCTCCAACCCCAATAACCAGTGCCGGCTTCCCTTACGTCTCCATAATCACAGGGCAGTTCTGCAGAAACGACTGCCGGACAACAATGCAATCCGTATTAGCCCCCATCAACCTCGCTTCTCCCTCCTCACCCACTCTCTTGAAAACAGTATTGACCGCACTAATCCCTCTCGCCCCAGGCGTCAGTTCATCCAGTAAGTCCATCTTCGTGACCTCGACCTTGTGAGGCATGGTGACTGCGCAGCCAACGACATCGTCTTGCTTCAGAACTGCGGGGAGGAAGGAGAGATCGGGCGTCTCGTTTAAGTTGTAGGTTCATGGCACGGAGATTCCGGCGAATAGGGTCATGTGGAGAAGGGGGCCCCATGGAGTGGGAGATGTGGTCGCCGAAGAGGAACGTGCTGAGGGTTAAGGGGCGGGAGGATGCTGTTAATGGTGAGGTGCAATAAGCGTAGGATTGGGCGATAGTATGGGTTTCTTGGGTGGTGTTGGCGGCCATGGTTGCGATTATGGATGGATTGTGGTGTTGTGGTTGGGTATTGTTGCGGATGAAGGATGGTAGATGCCCTGCAACACAACCTATCGAATATTTGAAAGGACGCGTTGATCAGTTACGATTTCGTATCACCTGATTAGGCAATGTTGAAGCAACTCGGCGAAAGTAACACACGTGGAAGGATGCTTTTCAACAGGATGCTGCGCTCGCCGAGCTCCTGCCGACTTCGGCGAGTCTCAGTTGACGGCGGCTCGGAGAGGGAATTTTATGCGTAGACTCCACAACTGAGCTGGAGATCTCCATTGTTATGCAGCCGTCAGTACGCACTAACAGACTTAGCTTTTTACGATCATCACCGAGTCATGATAGTGTGCAAACCAATTCCGTCTGTTTCTATCGTAGTGTGCCAGTGTTTACGGAAATGTCGAGCGCTAGCTGTCAGGTATATTAGTAGCAGCCGGCAGCGGCAGGCCGGCAAACCAGGCGGGAAACCATTAGCCGACTGCTAGAACAACAGCCAGCATGTCGCTCTTGAAAAGCAATGAGTTTAGCAGCGATATTTTTGTGTATCTTGACGAAAGCACGAAATGTCGCGTAATTATAGGATGTACCAGGTATCTTTGCACAACCAATGAGCTCGCCCCTCACCTCAGCCACTCGTGCAACACAACAGCTGAGCACATCAATCTCAGCCTCGAGCCCGCCAGCCATGATTCTGTGTCGTGAAGTGCTATCAACTTTCCTCTTAGTTCTGTAAGCTACAGTTCGAGGCGTCACAGGTATTCTAAAAATGGGCGATTTGGCGATGCTCTTATTTACGCTGTTTGCCGTTCTCTTCGTCGTCGGCTTTGATACCGTCTGGCAGGGGCTCACGATGTTGCTGCAGAGAGACAAGAGGACGAGCCCAGTGGCGGTGGAACCTCCCCAAGATGGTGCTGTCGGCGAGAATGTGGAAGAACATGATGACGGAGAATTAGATGGCAACATAGTGGCCGGCGACGATAGCAGCCAACTTGGAAGTCGCAACGATAAAGGCAAAGCTTCCCAAGACGAGATATCTCCCTCGGCGACCTCTACCGATGGAAAGTACGAATCACTATTGCCTTCCGTCACGGCTGGGAGATCACCTTTGCGGGCGCAGGAAGTGCCTTAGTATATCGACCACAATACGAAGACAGCTCATTGGTGCCACCCTCTTGAACTGGACAAAGAAAGTATGAAGATATGAAGTGTGCGCCAGCTATTTGCTGACTGGAAAATAGCAACGCTCATAGACGGTCTCTCCGGCGCATCTTTATCAGATGCTCCTCCAAGCTATCAGTATCATGCTACTTTGTTGCTTGAACGCAACATCCCCTGATGTTCCCAATGTCTGCCTGATGACTGGGAAAAACGCATGCATCCCACTACCGACAGCGCATTCTATTACGTCGAGGACATCACGAAGAGTATTACATGGCGTCAACCCATGGATGTCTGGGAAGAGTACGAGCGTTGTCCTCCTGATGGCTGAGAGTTGCATTTTACTGAAGACAGCGGCCCTTACTTCCTGGTTCACGCCGAGAATACCCCCCTAAATATGTCACCAACAGCTAATGTGGGACAGAAGGCGTCGGCTCATGAGGGCAAACAACTGGCAGCCCCAACCGTGATGTCCAGCTGTAACACCATCAATCGAAGCACATCCTCATATAATGATGAGCCTCGAGGTGAGTTGGCAGAAAAAGCCGCCAAGAGCTTCGTAGTTATAGATTCACTTCCATTGGAGCCGCTAGAATTTGACATTGGAGTGCATGAGGTTGTCCTTGATTGGCTTAGGTGGCTTGGGCGGCTTCTGCTTCGAGACGGCCATAAAGATATAGAATGGCGTACGAAATGGGCGGAGAAATGATAAGGAGATCACTGTTAAATTTGTATTCCGATTGAGCCAAACGACATAAATGGAAAAGGAGCCCTGCCCTATCATATCTCATATGAGCTGGTAATAGATAAGGCGACTGTGCATGCGTAGTACGAGTGGCACGAAAAGTTACGTGATGAAGGCTACCTCTAAGATGCTGCGGAGGCAGCGGATCCAGCCAAGATAGTTCCGGACTACCCTCATGCACTAAATAAAAAGGCGGAGCTATATGAGGAGGGGACTTTGCTTTGGCTAGATAATGATAAGAAAGACCTCGCACTCATGGAGTTACCACACGAGTACGTGGGTTCGCGCTCCAGGCCAATAGACGCTTATACGAGTCGTTCACCATAAGCATCCACGAGCCAGACGGGAGTGTAAGATTTTGGAAGGAGAAAACGACTGTGAGTTGCAGAGCCAGGGTTCGGAAAGCCCAGACTCTGGTTCATACCCAAGCTCAAGTAGTCCGGATCTGGAACCCATGTCCGAGATTCCGTTCGAACTCGGGTCTGCGAGTCCAGGATCTAGATCATAAGAAACAGTCTTCGGCGGTAAGCCGGCCGGCTACGTTAGAGCTTTTAACGGTCAGCCCGTTGTGATAGTAGGCGAAGCCTTAACATCTTTGTATCCCTTCTGCAATATTAGTTATACCTCAATATTGAAATAGCTCACAGACTCGGCTCGATACGGCCAATTTCCCCTATTCTGATAGCAGGTGTCCGCGCGATAAAGTTGATATAATTGGTCTCTTACGGACGCAAAACCTCTTGTCTGACCTTGGCAGCCGAAAAAAAACGACGGGTTGTATTTCGAGTAGGTGATTGCCTTTCAAAACGCTTAAATTTAGGATAACCTTGCGCTTCAGCTGGCTATCCAAATGTAAGAAGCTCAATCGTGCCGAACATTGTTCTCAATACGCCCAAGTAATATTTGCGCCACTTTGACTAAGAACCAGCATCAGCATCAGCACAAATTTTGGCTCAATAAACTTTCAAACAAAGCCTCACACCAGCGATTTAATAACTCACACCTGGCATATCCCCTACTGTAATTCACACATTTCTTGAAAAAGCGAGGCAGCTTTGCATCGCTTAGAAGTCAGCTATGCAACCCTCTGACCCCGTTCACTAAGTGGAATGAAAGCAATTGTTCTCCCTGGACGCCTTTTGGACTCTTTCACGACTGACTGTCTTCTCTGATGAACTGACTCTTCCTTCCACATTCAACTTGCACCTCTCATCTCCTTCATCTCTTAGGACCTTTCACTCCCAACTTTTTTTCCTTCTTCTCTTCACTTCCTCCATCTTTGTCTGACTCTCAATTCCACCACAAACCCGCATCGCTTTAACTACATCCTCTCCCCATTCTTTCATCGCCGCACTACTGGGGCTCATGCCTGGAGCTTTCTTCCTTACCGCACTGCTGCCATATTGCATCTGTATTAATACGCCCAAACTCCGAGCACACTAAGACACCTCATCACATTCGCAGTGCCTCTCAAAAATGCACTGAGACATACCTGACATTTCACGAACAAGTATAAACACACACAACTCCATTACTACAGTCACGCAAAGTGGTATCATCTCTCAAAAGAAGTCTCATACCAACGATCTAGCAACTAGCAACTAGCAAGCCTATAATACATTTCTCCTTCGTTCATATACTCTGTGAAAAGTAGGCAATCTTGCATCGCTAAGCCATCTTAGCCACCCATCTTGTTCAAAACGAACTGAAAGCAAGTGTACACTCCACTCCTAACGCCTCTTGATCTCTCATAAACACACTTCTCTTCATTCTCTCATGCTCTACCTCTCATCATCACATATCGACTTCGTCATCTCTTTCAACTCATCTTCTCTCCTGAAATAACCTCTCACATCTCAATTCTTCCACTCATTGTTGCACAACCCCTATACCCCCGCCAAACCCTAGCGCCCTACACGCCAACTCACAAAATCGTCTAATAACATTCGTGGTCCCTCTCAAACTCTCATCCCCCACAAATCGCTTCGCCACTGACAACTTACTCCTCGCATCCTGCTCATCCAAATGTAGCGGCTGCTCACTAACATCATACTCACTGACTCTTTGGCCCAGGGCTCTCACAACCGCAATCGAATACAACACATCTCTGTTTTCGCGGCCGTCGAGGAGGTTGCGTAGATGAGAGAGCGTCTCGTCAATGGCTATGCTTGATGAGGCGTCGTTGGAATGGATGGGGAGCGTGACGAAGCGGCCGAGTGAGTACCAAAAATCCAACTCCCTCATCTTGTGATGCTCGCCCTGTCCCACCGGTCTCGTAAGCTCGTTCCTCTCGGCAATCTCCCCCGTAATAAGGTGTTGGAACACCTTCAACCTCAGTGCCGCCTCATTAGCATCTTCAGCGCTCGGCAACGAGTCCGGCGCCCTCTCGGGTTTCGATTCGGCGTTGTTGGCCATCTGCGCCAGTTCCCACACCACGCGGACTTCGATCTGATAAGCGTACGCCATCTCAGCCTCATTACACTCCGTGGCTTTCATAAACTGCTGTAACAGCTTCGCAAAATGCTCTAGGACTACAGGGTCTTTCATCAATGTCGCAGTGCCTTCGAGGCTGAACCAGCGAGACTCGAGGAAGGATTCTAGGCCTGGTATGTAGATCGACAGGTACATTTGCCGTATCTCTTCGATTGTGGATTGTTCGGGCTCAAAGGGTTTCGCCTCTACCTGGCCTCCTGCGTCGGCCGACTCCGAGGAGTCAGAAGAGGATGGGAGTTTGATCAATAACTCGTCGATCTTGACGGGTTTGGGTGGTGGCATGATAGGTGCTGGGACCGCAGACGTGTTAGCCGTGTACGCAGGCTGTGCCGGTTGCGCAGGATAAGAAGGGTAGTAAGACCCCGCCTCCGTCGTCCTCGGCATCTCGTAACCCGGAGCAGCATACGAAACAGCCGGTTGTGCCGCATAAGAAATATGAGAATTTTGATCGTAAGAATGCGGGTGGGTACCTGCTGGGTATCCTTGGGTATACTGCGCCTGGCTCGTATCAAGCGCCGGGTCAATCGAAGCGTTATAATCGAAGTTCTGCGCCGCATGGGGCATATTCGGATCGTAGGATGACATGGCTGGGTAGCCTGTGAGCATAGAAGGTTGGTTGCCGTATGGGTTCGCTGTTGCGAGCGTGGTAGTTTGGACTGGGCCGCTGGTTGGGGCAGGTTGGATTGAGGCCGGGCCAGGCTGCTGTTTGAAGATGGGATCGTAACCGAGGCAGTCGCGTTTGGATTTTTGGCAGTTTCTGCAGGCGGGATGTTGTTCGTCGCACTGTAGTTAAGAAGAAGTGTTAGTGGTGTTGTGTTTACGTTTACGTGTGGTAGAAGTGGATAAGGCTGGAGTTCGTGATGCAGACAGGGAGCTTGAGGTGCTGACAGCAAGCGAACGCAGCCTTGCGTCGCTTCGATGCGGTCGCTTGAGACGAGCCGAAGATTGACGAGAACACCAGGATGGAGCAAGCGACTTCCTCGACTTTCCTTGTAATGCATAGAAATGAAAACAGCAATTCACTAACCTTAATTCTACGCTTTCTGCATGTCAGACATCCTGTCTTGGTTCTGCGTTTGATCTCCTATTACGATAACTGTCAGCGGTTGAACAACCTCAATTGAAAGCGACCACAGATTCGGAAAGAGCACAGAGGTGGTCCATACCTTCTTATGTCTCCCACCACTCATTACTCGATGATCCGTCGGCGGTAATGCGTATCTGATATTAGCATTCGGGTCGCCACCAACCGCTACCTGATGTCCGTATCCCGGATGTGGCAGCGTCTGCGCGGAATGATAGTATGGCATAGCGAGCGGAGCTGGTAATGGCATTGGTGCGCCAGTGGTATATGGTTGCTGCACCTGCTGCTGAGGCATAAGCTGCTGTTGCTGTTGTCCCTGCAGAGGATCAAGAGAGCGCATGCTTGGAAGCGACAGCGATCCGCTGCTGCCAGTCGGACTCGCGCGATATGCGTTCTGGTCGACGGGCTGTTGTGGTGGTTGCGCGTATGCGTATTGTCCTGGCGAAGCGTACGAAGCTGGAGAAGGGTATGACGCCGCGCGCTGATCGGTATGCTGCTGCTGCTGAGATACATGCTGTTGTGCCGGCTGCTGATGATGCTGCTGCGCTGGAGACTGACTCGGCGCCTGGCTCGGGGTAGCATGCGCGCTCGCCTGCGTAGATTGAGCAGGTTGGCTTTGATGCGCCATAACCGGTGAGTTGACCTCCGTCTTGACTACCGGCATTGAACCCCCATTGCCGTTACTCGTCTGCTGCACATTCTGGTTCTGCTCCGCCAATGGAGGGGGAGCGTTCAATGCTGGATCCATGATTACTTGTGTTTCGATAGTTTGCGTGCTCGAGGTGTATGCGCGAACTGCGGGTTCGCAGGGTTGTCAACCAAGGCTGGGTCCTTGGCTGACTTTCGAGTTGTTGGATGCGACAACGCGCAGCGGCTGTGCTTAACTGCTTGTGATAATTGCGACTTGACTGATTGCAGGCGCAAGACGTTTAGGCGCGCTATTGACGCTGATCTGCGTGATCTGAGATGTACGCGACAGCCTTGTCGTGGCGGGATTCACCAAAACTGCTTTGACGCGTACAACGTGCTACTGACGTGCTGGCTTGATGTATATATTGCCAGTCTTGCGATTGAGTGCTCACACAAGGGCAGAGGCCGATCAGTTAGTAGTTTAGGATGGTTAAGAAGGTGCAGAATTGTTCAAAGTGTTCTGGTCAATACGGTGGACGGCGCGGGCGGGATATTTTCGTTGTTGTATCGCCCAAGGATGTGCCTGTCCGTCTCTCGCTGTGTCCTGACTTAGACGTGTTGTTTCCGGCGAAGGAAGAGAGGCGAGCGAACAGTGGGTGGATGTATAACCGCGCTTCAATAAGCAGCACAGGAATTAAGCGCGCAGACGGGACTTGGGATCAATACTCTCTTTTGTTGTCTACGGTGCAGTCTCTCTTATCCCTCTCCTCTCGTCCTCGCCGGCCCCCAGAGTTTTGCTGCCACTCCCCTCAGCCATGTCTGCTAACGTAATCGGGCCTAGCCTGTCCCCAGCCAATCACACTTTCTTCGCAGCGTCAGTGCTATGCCCTTCTGCTGCTCAGAATAAATGGGAGTGTATCAAGCCGAGTGACAAAAGTCGGAAATAGCATCGTTGCGAGGGCGAGGGAGAGAAATGACAGTTTTGGGAACTGCAGGGACGGAAACATGCGCGAGGACTGAGAAGCGAGAGGCACAGGCGAGCGCTACAAGCGAAGCGCCAGCGCGCTCGCCTCGCGGTTTAGTGAGCATCGCACGCGAGCACAGGCGAGGGAGGCGCTGTAGCCGAGCGCCGATGGGAGAAGTGACCGCACATTCCTTTTGTGTCTGATTTCCGCCCATCGCTCAAACTCTCACAATCCAAATTCAATAGAGTATTTGCAATTACAGTATATTAGCATTTAGAGTAAATACCAATTCCAGTAATAAATTACTCATGCATATCACTACGGCTACATGTATATGACAAAGAACTCCCACACCTCATCATTGTTTTAACCTGCTGTCCTACTCGTTCCTGTCGACTCAACCTCGTGGGCATCTCGTTTTTGACATCACTGCAGAGACACAAGACGTTGAACCATAGCATCCTCTCCTCACCCACGACATGTTGTGCGAGCCAGGAAAGGGAAAGCTATGCCAGCACTGGGATATCTGAAATTAGCTATTATGTGTTGCCCTGATAGACAGCCTAAAGTTCAGTGTTTGCTTCGAGTCCAGGGCGCTTTGGGTGGATGCTGTCTTGGTCTCACGACGTGGTGCTCTCCTATTCTCGATACGAGTACCATCCGCTGGGAAAATGGTAATGTTCCGGTGAGGAAGGTAAAGTAACCATTCGGAGTGCCAAATGTCATGATGATGGTCATAATGGTCACAGATCTTCAGCGGACAACAGCCATCGCACAACATCTCGTGCTTCGTGCGCCCGGGGAGCATCCAACTTCGCCTGACGTGGATGGGTTATATGTTTGCTCTGTCCATGGAATCGGCTTTCATTGTCATTCTTTCGTGGGGGTATACGAGGTAACATGGCTAATATTCGGGAGAGATGGTGAGTTAATCTCATAGAGGGAGTCAAATTGACTTCGAGCTTCCGAGCTTCATTCGGCTTGATTTACGGGAACTATTGGGCAGCTTGACATATAGCTAGGGCTGCCGTCTCGAATAGGGATCAAGACGTCGATGAAAGGCGAGGAGCGCCACGTGCCAGCATCCATGCCATGACATCTGCGTCTTCGCGTGATGCATCGCGAGATCGTTAAAAACTCAAATAATCGAGTACATCAGCTCCATTGATCAACCTCGTTCATGCACAGCCTACTTCATTCTCTTTTAACCATCCATTTCGCGCTCTTCGCATGAAAACTCATCTCCCTCGACCCCACGACGTGCACCTTCCCCCCCTATTCGGCCCACAAGTCGGCACAGGGCTCGAACTGTCCAACGTGCAACCACCCGAACCACGTTTTTCTACGATTCTGCACTCCGAGACGTTCCTGGCCGCACGGTGATCATCCCCGCGGTATCTGCAAGTGCTGCGAGTGCTACTCGTAAGAACTGTCATAAATAGCCGGTAATCATCCGTGTTCCGCGGCACGAGCGTCAGGCGCTCTGTCTCAGCTGGAGCTGCTCGGCTCCTGAAACACTCCTATCAATTTGCCTTTCCTCCGCTTCCGGATTGCTTCTGTACCCTTCGCAGTTCAAGCAATACGCACATTCAACACCGATACCGATATTCATTGCCCATCAGTAAGCACCCTCGTCCAGTCCCACTTCCTAAACCTCTTCTTAAACTCCTCCGCCCTTGGATCAACCACCCTATGCCACCTCCCCTGTCTCCTAACAACCTCAGGCTCAACATCCAGCATCCCCCCAATAACCTCCCTTGCAAACAAATCACCCTTAGGCCAATTCTCCTCGCTCTCCACAACATGCCCAAGCCCACCATTGAGGTGGAACCATACGTGAAAGTATGGCATCTCTTTCGCCAGCGTTCGTCTGAAAGTGTTTTTTGCGCCTAGCCCGGCTTCGCGAGCGAGTTTCCCTGTGTCGTAGAGTTTTCTGTGTTGGGATTTTTCCATGAAGTCGCGGCCGACGATAGCTTCTTTGAAGAATGCTGGTGAGAGCTCGCCGACTTCGTAGGGGAGGGGGACGGCTATCATTGCTGCGTGGCCGCGACGGTTTGGAAAGGCTGCATTTTCGTAGAAGATTACGTCCCTGCCTTGTGAGGTGTACAACGCGGTGAGAGCTTTTTGGAAGTTCCTGATCTCCTCCCATTCATCGTCGTCGCATTCGAGAAGGTTCGTGTGGTGCGCAATCGGCACAATCACGGCACCGCCTTCTGAGATTTCAGGGGCAGTCGGCAAAGTAAGGTAAACCCTCGTCCCTAACGCCAACACTGGTGCGACAGGTGGTTGGTTCCTCTCCTCATGATGGCACAACTGACATTCGTTCAGCACCCGTTCCATCCTCTGAAACTCACTAATCGCCATATTCTTCAAATTCCCCGCACTCTTCGGCTTCGCCTTAGACAGCTTCTCTGCATTATCATCAATATAATCCAATTCGTTCTCAAACTTCCCATCCTTCGCAATCTGCTCCGCGAATTTCCTTCCTTCGCCTCCTGGAACACCACGAGTTCGACGCTCCTCGCGCACCATGTCGTCGATGGTCATGTCCTCGTTTTCTTTTACGAGACCGCGCTCCAGGCCGCGTTTGTTGGTTATTGGTACCACCTCGCCGCGTGTGCCGGCGAGGAGACGGGTGGTCATTTCGTTGAGGACTACGACGTTGTCGGCGTTGTTGACCTGAGCATCAAAAGCAGCTCTTGCCTCATCATACTCCTTCTGCAATTGTGCTGCGTTTGGAGCTTTGCGGAGTTGTGCCTTGAGCAGGGCAGCCTTCATCTTGTTGAGCTGTGATTGGTCGATTTTCATTGCTGGAACGGAAGGTGCTTGGTCTTCGACAATCTGTCCTTGGGGCAGATCTTCCATCCTCTCATCGGCCTCCTTCTGCTGCTGCTGCTTCTTAATCCCCGCTGCGCGCTTCCTATCTTCATAGAGCTCACCAGAAGGCTTGATCTTGCCAACGTACCCAGAACCATATAACCTTCTTCTTTCGAGCTCGGTTTCTTCTTCCCTAGCATCATCAAACTCCTTCAGCCCACCCAGCCTTTCCACAGCAACCTCCTCAATAGGCCTCTCACTCTCTTCCGCCTCCCTATGAACAGCCTTAAGCTTTGTCATTCTCCATTGCGCGCCTGCATCGCCAAACTCGTAATCCACTTCCTTCATCTGCTCTTCTTCTTGCGCGTTATTCTCATCCAGCTGTTCTCTCTCCATCATTTTGCGTGCAGCTTGGTCGGTTGGGCCATCGTTATGGAGGTCTGCTAAATGGCTGTTCAGCTCATTCTTATGAATCTTCAGATTCAGCACCTCCTCCACACCACCAGTCTTAACTTCCTTCTTCTTCGCACCGCATTGCGTATAGTCAAAGTCATTGGCGCTTGGCTCGGTCATCCAGCTATCCCTCGCAGCAGGCGGCTCGATGGCCATTGCGTTGGTTTCCTCTTCATTGGGGATCGACATGTCCATCTTCGGATCAGATGTCTTCTCTTTTAGACGGTGCTTTTCCTCATATTTAACTGGCCTGTCGTTGCCGTGTCTGTATTCTCTGCTCTTGCGTTCTGCACGCTCTTTTGAGGTTTCCCGCCTGTGTCTCCGCCTACGCTCCTCCTGTCTATCGTCTTCGTCATGGTGCCGACGCTTACTTCTGTGGCGGTCGCAATCTCTGTCGTCGTGGCGAGAACTGCGACGTCTGTGTTCTCGAGACCTGGACCTGGATCGATGTCGCGATGATCTGTGGTTCGATCGATGGCTCGAGCGCTGTTTGGACTTTGCTTCTTCTTCCTCCCGAGCGAGCTTATCTGCTGCTAATTGTTTCTCGAAGTCGTCGAGGGCGTCATCTTTGGCGTAGGACGCCATGGTTGTATCGGCGTAAATGTGTTAGCTGGTTGTTGTTCTGATAAAAGTATGCGCTTCATGCAAGATCGTGTGGGTGCCGGAGCCTGATGGTAGTATGCCGCTGGTATATGTTATAATAACGGTATAATATAGCGATAGAAGTTCCTGCAACGATCGATGTCAGGCTGCGAATACTGCAATTGTTTGTAATTTCAAGTTGTTGAAGCTTGACGAAGCTACCCATGTCCGCACTGTGACGACGGCCAAAGCACGGGCCATGGCGATTTATCAGCCTCGACTGATAGCGACTTTATCTTTCTAGCCTCGTCCCCCTCATCGTTGCCTTCTCAAACGCAACACCACACTCTCCATCTTCACATAGACATATCCTACATCTTCAAAATGGCAGAACACAAGCCACCAGTCTCCATCGTCTGCGTCGGTATGGCCGGTACGTCTTCCCTCTTCCTCCCACGCATTGACATCATACACTCTTCACTGGTCGCAAACACCCTCTAACCTTCACCAGGCTCCGGCAAAACCACCTTCATGCAACGCATCAACGCCCACCTCCACGCAAAGCGCACCCCACCATACGTCATAAATCTCGACCCCGCCGTGCGCACCGTCCCGTTCGACTCCAACATCGACATCCGCGACAGTGTCAACTACCAAGAAGTGATGAAGTCCTACAACCTGGGCCCCAACGGCGGAATCCTTACCTCGTTGAATCTCTTCGCTACCAAGATCGATCAGATTATCACTTTGTTGGAGAAGCGCACTGCGCCTGTGGAGGGAAGTAAGGAAGGGGAGGAGGTGCTGGCGAAGAAGGCGATTGAGCATATTCTTGTTGATACGCCGGGGCAGATCGAGGTGTTTGTCTGGTCTGCTTCTGGGTCTATTCTGCTTGATTCTCTGGCGTCGAGTTTCCCGACTGTTGTTGCATATATCATCGACACTCCACGCACATCTTCCACTTCGACATTTATGTCCAACATGCTCTACGCCTGCTCGATTCTCTACAAGACGAAGTTGCCCATGATCTTGGTGTTCAACAAGACGGACGTGAAAGACGCCGAATTCGCAAAAGAGTGGATGACAGATTTCGAAGCATTCCAATCCGCTCTCCGCCTTGAAGAAGAAGAAGGTTCATTCGGCGGCGTCGAAGGCGGTGCAGGCATCGGCGGCGGAAGCGGATACATGGGTTCCCTACTCAACTCCATGTCCCTAATGTTAGAAGAATTCTACAGCCACCTCTCCGTCGTGGGCGTCTCTTCAATGACAGGCGACGGCATCGACGAGTTCTTCCAGGCAGTGGAGGAGAAGAGGGAGGAGTTTAATCGGGATTATAAGCCTGAGCTGGAGAGGAGGAGGAAGGAGAGGGATGAGGCCAAGGAGAAGAACCGTGAGGAAGAACTCGGCAGGCTTATGAAGGATATGTCTGTTAAAGGGGAGAGGCCGGTGAAGGAGAAGAACGAGACTGGGGTACCGGTGGACCTGGATACGATCTCGGATATTGAGAGTACGGATGACGAAGCTGAGGATGAGGAGGGTGGGAAGAAGGGGTTGCAATCGAGGTATAAGGAGGCGCTGGAGCAGTCGGGAGGCGACTCTCTGCAGGATGAGGCTAGTTGGGCGAAGTACTTGCACAAGCAGGGTTAAGCTGCGCCAGAGGATACGAAGAGTGTGCTTTGAGGGGCGTTAAGGGCATTGCGAGGCGCTAGGGCTGAATACCACGGAGGACGAAAAGTTACGAAAGAAGCAATTGAGCGATAAGATATACAATATGCATGATATAAAATGCATTACGTATGTAACTCTTGTTCATTTTTCATCATCAAGAGTCCGTTTCGTGGGCTTTATTGTTGTGGTTGACGGCAGGTCGACATCCCCCACAGTCAATAAATTTCAAAAATTAACATGACCCACCACGACAGTGATGAAGATGTACAGGATGACCTACGCAGGGATCGAACCTGCAATCTCTTGATTCGTAGTCAAGCG
>WCAA01000104.1:0-73415 GCA_010623925.1 Antarctomyces pellizariae | reverse complement strand
CTGCAATCTCTTGATTCGTAGTCAAGCGCCTTGCCATTGGGCCAGCCGGCCTATTGTTGTGCTATAACAAATAATTAATAATTAATACTAATTTGAATATTTTAAGTATATAGGTGAAGCCGTTGGTTTTCCTTGGATTTTGGATTTCGAATTTTGGAGAGGGGAGGTGATTTATTTTCGGATTGAGTTGAGGAAAAGAGCAGGAAGTAAGGCGGGACGTCGTGAGCTAATGAAACCACCCCCGCAACCTTGAAGAGATCAAGATGGATGAAGTAAGTACGACTGTGACGAATAGCGCAGGGAAGGAGCGGACATTGGTGCCGGACGATGATGCAATAGACGCTGCTGGTTGACAGAGGCCGGAGGACTGGCTTCTTCTGGACAACAGTTTCTATTCAACCACTGCGCTCCCGCCTGCATTTCATATCGATATATTGTTTTCCATCTTGGCTGAGACTTCATTGAGCTGTGAGACGCCGACTTGGAGAGGCCTGCCACCTGGATAGAAGTCAATCAAGACGAATTAGGATTGGCTAGTACTCGACACTTTGTAAGTGTACAGCGCCTAGGTTCTCTAGTAATGTCCTAACATAAAGACCAGGACCAGATGCAGTTATGAGCTCGAACGAAAAGCCGCGCCCTCCTCGCAACGACGGTCCAAGCAGCAGTCCATGGCGACGTAGTGGTGGCCGTGTAGGCAATGCTTCTCTCGGCAGAGCGCCTCCCAATAATTGGCCCCCTGACAGCGCGTCTCTAGGCGGTGTTACTCTTGGGGAGCCGGGTCCTTCCATGAATTCATGGAGGGGAAATTCTCGCAGAGTTCCTCCTGGGAGGGGTACTCCCGGCAATGCGCTTCCTAGCAACGCTCCTCTTGGTGCCGCTCCTGGGAACGGGCCTGCTGGTAGTGCTTCTCTTGGCGGTGCTCCTCGTAACGAGCATCCTGGTAGCATTTCAATCGGTGGTGCTATTTGCAAGGAGGCTCCTAGCCAAGGTTCTCTTGGTGGTGCTTCTTTCGGTAATGCCAATCCTACCGAAGCTGATGGCCACCGTGATTCTCATGAACCTCGCCATTCTGATTCTAGCAAGAATCCATGGCCGGTCAATTCTCGACTTCCTGCCTCGACAGATCCTCCCCGGAGAGGTCCTAATGATGGTCCTACTTGTAATGCGTCATCGGGTAATGCGTCATCTGGCAATGGAGTTTCTGGCAATACGGTTCCTAGCAGTGCTTTTCTCGGTGCCGCGCGTAATAACCTTCCAATGCAGTCAAATACCTCTCTTAATAATAACCCGTTGGGAGCAAAAGCCGGTGGACGGGAAGGTACTTCCGGTGATGGCCCTGTTGGTAATGCGCCTCCTGTTAGCGCTTCTCTTGGTAGTGTCGCGAGCAATGCACCTTCTGGTACTGGTCGATGGCGTGGGAATGCTCTTCGTGGCAGAGGTACTCCACGTAATGCTCCCCGCGACAGTGCAACTGCCGGGAATCATCCTCCGGTTCACCCTCCCAATCCTCAGAATCCTCCTGGCACTGGCAAAAAAGGCAGGAAAAAGGCAAAAAAAAAGGGCCCACCGATACCTGAGGCAGAACGTAAGGCTATTGAGAGGCAAAGAAACATCGAACGTCGTGAGGCCAGAGATAAAGCTGATGCCCTTGCTAAGGAAGTCGAGAGGGAGCGAAGGGCTGATGCTAAAGCACGAATTAAGTTCTACCAGTATTCTAAGCAAACACCATGGAGGGCCGGTGAGATTCTCGCCAAGGTCAAGCTCGGGATCCCTGGGGACCCCGATCCAGACCTTCCTCCGGTATTGGATGAGAAGGCAGCTAAAGAAAAAGATGAGCTTGATCAAATTGTGTTCGACATGGTTCAGAGAGTCTTGCCGAGAATTTACGATATCAGGGATAGATGTGGTGTGAAAGCTCACGCAAACGACGAACTCGATACGACAACTCCCCACCGCGATGAATTTGGGCAGCATCCACACTACAGGCGTATCATCATGCACCATTATCTTGTAACAACAGCAGACCGTTTACGCGACGAGGCCATACGCGACCTTTGGGAGGCCGTTTTCCAGCACAAAGACTGCTGGACCCCAATGTGGTTCAGCAACTACATCCAGAATCTTACCCGCCTGCACTTAAGAGATATTGAAGCGCATGAGACACAGTTAGAAGAGATGGAAGCCGAGAAGTTTGAGAGATTCATAGTCTGGGCAAGGTATATTCTCAAGCAGGAGAGGCAACTTAAGCGGCTTCTGATGGACCCGAACAGAGGAAAATGGATAAACCCACCCCACAAAACGAAAAAGGGGATTGCCTTTAAACCATGGTGGGATGAGGATCAGGGAAACAAATGGATTGCCAAGTGCTTCAGGGAAGAGCCTGAAGACTTGATCGAATGGTACTTGCAGCATCTGCGTTACGTGGTGCGACAGCCACCCTCGGAGTTTAACTATATGAAACCCATCATTTTGAGGCATTACCTCATCACAATTGCCGATAAGCGGCGTGGTAATAACAAAGGAAGTTTTGGTAGATCTCGACATCAATGGTACACTCAGTACATCTTGCATTTAGCGGGGGGGCTTAGTATGGACTTGATCACAGGATTCGAAGACCTAGTGAAAGACATGGACACCGAGAGATTCGAGAGGCTCCTAATGTTCTGTAAGGGGTACCTGATGGAAGAAATAGAGATTAAGAGGGCCAGAGCGGAGTGGGAAGACCTGGACGAGGAGGAAATGTATCCGGTTATGAGTTGCTATCGAGATTGGTATGTGATGGCATACTTGCTTGATCTGACTATGGTTGTGCGCAAGAACTCTAAGAAAATCACTTTTCCACGAGACAGGGATAGAGTTGCCATCATTCCTCGCAGAAGTAAAGACGACCTCGATGCCTGCGCGCGCTGCCACCCGCTTCGCGCTCCTATCACCGACGACGAAGACATCTTCAACGGCCCCCAAGATCCATCTTCCTGGTGTCACTCTTGCCGGTCGGTGTTTCTTTCCAACTTCAGCAGCAGACAGTGTCACAAGATAGACACCAAAATACCAGAGAACCTCCCAAATCTGTCAAGAACCTACACCTCGTACGGTCAAGATATCGAAATCAAACCGGGACTAGACGAAAGAATCGTAGATTTAGGGTTAAGATACCCCCAACGAGAGCGCTGGGTGGGATTTAGGACGTTCAAGCGGTGTAGTATGAATTCGTCGCACCCTCTCTCGTGCACACGAAGGTTCCGACGCAAAGATGACATAAGTATTAGGCACGTTCCCGGCTGCGAGCACTATATATGGCCATCGACATGCAGGAAAAGGAAGGATGGAACTTTTTTGCATCTTCCTGGTTGCAAGCACACCAAACCGCCAACTGAATGCCATAAAAGAAAGAATGGAACTATGAAGCATCTTGTGGGCTGCAATCACCTCAGATGGCCGACCAGATGTTATGTGAAAGACGATGGAACTTTTGCACACGTGGAAGGCTGCAAGCACCGCAAAACCATATGCAAACTAAAAGCAGATCGAACCATGTGGCACCATTCAGATTGCGCAAAGTTTGAAGCGTCAGAGGATTCCAATGAGAAGGGTGAGGCCAGTGCCTGGCCTTATATTTTGGACAGACCGCCAAAACCATGCAGACGAAGAAAGGATGGCACCGCGATACACCATCCAGGCTGCAAGCATCTCACACCGCCACTTCAATGCGAAAAATGGGGGGATGGAACTCTGAGACACCATCTAGGGTGCCGAGAATTCGAAGCACCAGAATGGGTCAAAGGGAAGGATAAGGCCAGTACTTCACCTTGTATTTGGGAACCGCCACCATGCGAGATAAAGGGGTTTGGATATGAGAACCACTATCCAGGGTGCGAGAAGTTCGAAGCGCTAAAGGGCTCTCAGGGAAGGGATAAGGTCAATACTTTACCTTGTAGACTGGACCCGCAGTCCATCGGATGCCCTTTGAGAGATGATGGAACTGTGGTGCACCTTCAAGGCTGCGAGGGCAGAAGACGGCCCATTATATGCAAGCGAAAGAAGAATGGAACGTGGCACCATCCAGCGTGCGAAAAATTCGGAGTGCCAGAGGGTTTCAGGAGGAAGCGTGAGGCCGGTGTCTTGCCTTGTAGTTTGGACAGTGGGCCTTTAGAGCTCCACAAGAAGTGCAGGGTCGTTGCCTCCTCCGCAATTTTGTACAACCCACCGTCAACGAGTGCCAAGCAAAATGGCAAGGCCGCATATCCCGCTGAAACATTGGACATGAAATCAAGCTTATCAAAGAAGCTCAAAATGAAGGTCAAGGTCTCTATATCAGCCTCTGCTTATCGCCGTCCGCCTCTTAGTAGCGCTTCTCTTGATGATGATTTTGGCAAGGACGCTCCCTGCAGTGCTTCTTTTGGTGATGACACTTCGGACAGTGGATCGTCAGGAGGTTCCAAGCAGCCAAAGAGCTCCAACCAGAAAGGCAAAGCCACCCACTCCGCTGAAGGATTGGACAAGGAACCAAGTCCACCAGAGAAGTTCGAAGGAAAGGGCAAGGCCGTTGCCTTTGCAGTTCGAAATCCGCCCCACGATAGTGCTTCTTTTGGTGGTACTCCTGGCAATCTAGTTTCTGGGAGCGCTTCTGTTGGTGGCGGTACTTCGGATTATGGACAGCCAGGGGTTTCCATGCGCCGAGGAAGTTCTAGTCAGAGGGTCAAGGCCGTTTCCTTTGCCGTAACCTTGGTAACTGAACCATCAGGGAGTTCCTGGGGGTATATGGCCGCTGTCTCTGATCTGCTCCGCAGTACAACCCTTGCTGGTAAATGTCTCAAACCACCTCGGGGGAGTTTTTATCTCGGTACTGATACTTGGGAAAGTGGACCGTCAGGGAGGTCCTGGGGAGTGCGCCAGGCCGGCAAAGCCGCCGACTCCATCCTTGACAATGGTCCGCGAGACAGTTCCAATTCCAATGCGAAGGGTAACGCATCTGTCTCCACTGAGACTATGGACAGAGAATCACCAGCGAGTTCCCGGCAGCCAAGGAATTCGAGGAGAAAGGGAATAACCGGGTCATGGGCTGAAGCTTTTTTTATGGACAGTGGACCTTTGGAGAGTTCCAGACAATCAGGGGGTTCCAGGCAGAAGGGCAAAGGCAAGACCGCGGCCTGCGCTGGCATTTTCGGCTGTGGGCTTTCAGAGAGTCCCAAGCAACCAGGGAGTCCTAAGAAAGGAAAACGTTACATAAAGCCAGAGAGTTTGATGCCAAAGGACAAGGCCGCTGCCTCCGCTGAAACTTTGGGAAGTAGACCGTCAGATACTTCTAGACAGTCATGCAGTTCTAAGCAGCGAGGGAGTTCTGAACGGGGAAAGCGTTACACAAAGCCAGAGAGTTGGAAGCAAAAGGGCAAGCCTGCTGTTATAAACTCTGGACAGGGAACCGCCAAGGAATTTTAAGTGGAAACGCAAGGCCGCTGTTGTCGAGGATGCTGTGGACAGTGGAAAATGAAGCAACATCGATGGCAATGGGTTTTTGTTTTGGAAGCGTGGGATAGGGTGTTCTGGCAACACCAGAGCGGGCTGGTTGGATAGGCGTTTAGGTAGTAGTATAGAGTTTTAATGCTACAAAGCAGCACTTTCACATTGAACATCTGATGTACTCTTCGTAAATACGTTGATCTGGGAATGTCTACGTCAAGTGATATTTTGGGTTTCGACGCTCCCTGTGCCGACTTGTTTTAAATCTCTCGTGTCATTCCCGTACAGCGCTTTCGTGCCTTTAAGCTGCCGTCACCATTCAAATTGTAACTGCAAAGGAAGCAACGCTACAAGATTAGCCATGAGGCAAACACCGATGTCAGCGTAACATGAGGCAGACTGCCCTGAACGAGCTCGCATTGCAGCTCACCACCTTCTACGCAACGTCAACTTGGGAATCTGCTGCGAGTTGCAACTTTAGACGAGCTCATTGATCCGGGACCCAGGTATGGTCACTTCTAACACAGATCATCTACCTTTTAACCTACAGGGCCCACAGCCATAGACTTGGGGAACGATAACCGTTAAGTAATATGCGTCAACCTACTCCACAAGAACTCATTGATCCCATTCTCAGAGACCAACACATTCAGAACACCATGGATCGCATCGCGAACCAAGAGCCGAACACGAAAAACTCCTCGCATGCAGCTTGCGACCCTCTTCTCTCAATCCAACATCGACTCAACCACCAACACCGCACCAGGCAGCCAGCCTCTCCAACGCGAGTCCGACTCCCTACACTATGTTGCCGTCGACCGCCACATCATTGCCAACCTCACTCTTCGCAAAAACGACCTAACGACCAGGTTTGAGGACTACAAGTACTACAACTTTTTGTGGAAGGCATACTGGAGTTTGAACGTGCATTATTACATGGGGCGTGTTTGTGAGATGGATAGGGAGACCCTGCAGAGGTTTAAAAGGGTGGCGGAGGGGAGGTTGATGAAGTATGTGGTGATAAAAGAAGCGTTTGGGGGAGTGGCTGATGAGAAGTTCCAGGGGCGTTAGTGTGAGGAGGGTGTCGCGTGGTACTTGCACAGCTTGTGGATTGAGGTGAGAAGGTCTTAGGATGCAAGCCGAAAGAACGTGAGAGGCGAATGCGTTGGGATCAGACGGGATTGTTGGTAGCTTTTGAAGTCAGAGGCATACAGACTTAGGTCTTCAGTTCTAGCACTTGAACCCTCTTTAAATCAACGAGCATTCTAAAAAAAGGGAATTCCTTGCCGATGAATTCATGGAATATAAAACCTTGAGACTTTGACAATCCTTTAGAGAAAAGGAGTGATGAAAGAGCTATATCAACTATTCATGCAAAGCATGAAAGGTGTGTCATTGCCTACATAGGTAACCTCGTGGGTCACATAAATGTTGAGCACAACTGCAAGAAGCCGCCGAGTAAGCAATGCCTGATATTGACATGACACCAGAGGAAAGAGAGGCATGGCGGGGACACCACTGGAAGTTGATCAAGGTGCACCATGGAGTGTTTGCCTGCGAGAAAAAGATTCAGGAAGCAAACGAAACCTACGATAGAACAAGAGCTAAAAAAACACCATTCGTCTTTGGCAAAGAACATAAGGTATTTATACGGGCGTCCCATCAAAGGACGCAGCATGCGTGCACTGAATAAGCGCTTCTACAAGCACCAAACAAAAGTGGAAAGATACTGGCGAACCGACGTTGAAATCTTAGAAGTGAAAATTAAGTTCACGGAGCCACTTCAACTTGAGCAGTTCAAGGCATGGATCAAGGGGAAGTTCGATCCGCAATGTCCACCTCCATACTCGAAACCCGATACAAGCGAGAAATCCGACGATGACTTCGTCGATAGCTTTGTAAATCTTTTCGAGAATCATTCCCAGGATCATTATAAAGATGATTCTGGATATGATGCCAGGGATAAATTAGAGGCTGAGATGTCCGGCGTTTTCACGCTTTTTAACAAGGAAAGCCAAGTCGAGTATCTCAGTATCTCACGAGCTTGCGCTCGAAATCTTGGCTAATGAGCTTGAGGAAGTGGGTGTAGCGCTCCGGCACTGCTGGGATGTCAACGAAGTATCTCTGAGCTCCTACCGCCAGATTGGGCGATAGACCATAGTAAGAACACTCTTATCAATTTTATAGCAACTCGCGCGTGGTAGTGTGAGAAGATCGTGATGATTGTGAAAGATCACATACTGATCGTCTGGTGTTGTAAATTGTCTTAGCTCGCTAGCTCGACTGTCAAACGCCACGCTCCGTACTCCATTTCATGCAAACCCCAACCATCCATTCTTTCGTCATTCGGAGTAGTGGCGAATCATTTAAACTGGTTGCCCAGATCATTGCCTTAGCGTGGCTGCCCCATCGTCACAATCGTTTAGCGGGCCTCGAACTGAACCATTCTGCAGAAAACGTTAGCATACTGCCCTTTCCTGCTAACACATCTCCCATCTCTCTTTGTCCTTCGCCGCTGTATTTTTCCTCGCTGGCTGCAATGGGCGCATACCTCTTGGTTCTCTCCTTGTACAAAACACGATGTCCGCATTCCTTGCATCTGATCGGCTCAGCGCGCTTCAAGGAGACCTTGCTGTTGCAGTCACCGCAAAGATAGTTGATAGCTGGTCCATCGGTAGCGGCGTCGTAGCTGGTGTTGTGCGCCTGGATGGCGGTGGCGCCGCCGGTTGGGGCCTGGTACGCTTCACGGTTGGAGGACATGTTTATGATTTTGAGGATTATGTGAATGAAGTTGTTTGGTTTAGATAGAGGTAGCGGTGGTGATGATGCGAGTCTGGAGATCGTGGTATTTTGGACGAGGTTGAGGCGAGGTGGGAAGGCTGAGGCCGGCCGAAATCTTTGGGCGTGGGGAAGGCTTGGCAAACTGGCGACTTTCTTAGCTCGGCCGCCTGACATGGGTGCCATGCTTCAAGGCAACGACACTCCGTGACAGCAAATATATATTAGAATTCTGCCCTTGTTCGAGCTTAGAGTTCAACAAATAGTTTGTGGTTGTATTCAAATATCTACAGGTCGTAGCACTGACACTTCATAGCACCGGAAATTACGCATTTCTCGAAAGTACTTGACTTCCTTCATTGTAAATTGTCATCAAGCAGTTAAAATTCAGTCTTCATCGACTAGACTGAAAAAAAGAATGACGACTTAAATGAGATCTTTATGAAGTGGGAGAGTGGTGTGAATGAAGGTCCAGCACAAAAGAAGATGCCTCGCTTCGAAGCCCACCCCTGGTAAGCCAAAACCAATGGCGAAAATAAAGGTGCCAAGTTATGGCTGGAACGTCGTTGGTGCCAATCCACTGAACAGTATACCGGAGAACGTTGGCGAAATTACTGCAGCAAGACTCAACCTTCTCACTTTGAGCAGGGCCTTTGACCATGATTTGAGAGACAAATCTAAGCCATACCAACAGCAAAAGGCCATCCGCAATCTACTTGAGGGATGGGTGGAGGAGAATCGGAGCTGCCGTGCTTTCCAGACTCATATGAAACGGAAGTGGCTCGAGGACGACACCATATCCTACAGACTTAGGCCTCCAAGCCCCCACCAGAGATTCTGCCATGTTACATCAGACGAGAACCCAACGATAGTATTGGACAGGGAGGGTAAAGTCTTGGTATATAAATTTCGCATACCACAACAACTGCTCGTGAATCTGGCAGACAGTGACCTCTGCCTTGCATCAACAAAGCGTGTCAACTACTCTCTATGGGCCAATTCAACTCAACCGAGCACCGAACTTATGGTGACAAGAGACTACAAGAAGAACCTCCCACAGTCCGCAGGCTTCTTCAAGGACAACAAGGAGCTTCTTTCTCTTCTCTCAGACAAACTTCGGTTACTCGACCCAGAGATGGCTTATGAATACGCGAAAGTTGACCGTTTCCTGCGCTACGATCAAAAGAGACTCGCTGGTGCGTGGCATGGGGCGCACATCAACCGCCGTACGGAGGAACGGAGTGGGGAAGAGGTGAAGCCCAAGAAGAGTTGGAAAGACTGGGGACACGGATTGTCTGTTATGATTCCTTGGGGTGACTTTGATGGCGGAGATCTTACCTTATACAACCTCGGCATGAGGTTCGAGATGAAGCCAGGAGACGCCATTCTCTTCAATGCGAAAGCGATAAGCTATGCGGTGGGACAAGTGACAAAGGGAACCAGGAATCAGCTGGATCTCGTTGTACATGGTCAGACGATGAAGTGGCTGAAAGGGAAAGTTGCCACTACGCCCATAGCAAGGGCAGCTGCCCAGGTTGCGGCGAACGTTGCGGCAAGAGCGCAGCAAGAAAGCATTATGAGAGAAACAGAGAAATCGCCAGAGCAAAAGAAGGAGGAGAACAAAAACGAGAGAAAGAAAGAGCTCGCAGCGATTGCCAAAGAGAACGCACGCATAAATACGCCAACAACAGGTGCGATGCGCTCGCCAGAATATGCGGCGCAACCCGGGCGGAAACGAAAGGCCATCGACCTTTTACGCCAAAGGGCATTGGAAGCTTCAAATGCGAATCTACAGCCTTTGGGCAATCGGAATATCATATCAACAGCAGAGCCGTTGCCTCAGCAACCACCAGCACAGGACCCAGTCGCAGACTTTAAGCCATCTGATGTGACACGTGCTGAACCACATCCAGAACGACAACCAGAAATACTGCAACCATCGGAATCACAACCTGATAACACACCGATGGTATTAGATACATCCAACATCTCACTTTCAGGATGTGAGCACCAGGAACCACAGCGCGAGTATCTTTTAATTCCAGAACAAAATCCATTCTACGTCGACTTCGATGAATCGCCTGAACCACAACCTTCGATCGGATTTAACTATGATGATTCACGAATTACCGAAATTTCTGGAGGCCTGCTTGTTCCTGTCTCGCGGGGTCCTTCTACAAATGCAGCATTAGTCCTCCCAGATCACATGATCTGGGAAGCAGCTTTGAGAGAAGAGGAAAGACTTGCCAAGCGAAAACACGCGGAAGATCAACGACGATAGGATAACTTAAGAGCAGAGGAACAGGAGATGGAGCAGGCGGTGAGGAGACAAATCCAGTCTGAGAGCGGGATACTTCCAGATGCGATGAAAGCTTCAGATTCCCAGGAATTTGCGGCGCAAGAAGCACGACAAATGTGAGGCCACCCACTGCAATCACACAATGATAGCCGCGGACAACGAACTCAACCTAAAGAGGAAGAGGGATGAAGAGGAAGAGCAGTCGGGACAAATTGAACCTCAAACCCCGACTAAGAAGCAAAAGATGGCTGCCAATCTCAGACATCGAATAGCGAACCTTGAGGCAATAAAAGCGAAGAAGGCCTTATCGGCAGAGGCAATCAAAGCCCTTATTTCAACTGGAGCAAATTTGAAGCAAGTCGAGGACCAACTCAAAGACCAGAAAAACGCAGAGAAACGACTAGCAGGCCAAACTCGAAAAGTGGCAGATGGAAAGGCAGAAACGGGAGCACAGGAACCCACGGAAATCATCGAGGCTGAGAAAACCCAAAGGCAGAAACTCGAGGAATGGCGAGCAAAAGGACCAGTGACACCCGCATTACGTCAAGGTCTGGAACTGATCCAGAGAAAACACGCCCATTTCCAAAGGAAAGAGGAGAGCATGCAATTGAATGAGCATTTTCAACCGGAAAGGACTGACTGTCCATCTACCGACAGACAAAACGCGAGTTGAAAATACTAGACAGGACTTCGAAGCGCTGAAAGCAGAAGCTCTGTTGTCTGAAAGAATGTGAAGAGTTATCGACAAGACCTGAACGAAACTGGTATCAGCGCTTTGGGAGAAGAAAACTGTCAATGAATTTGAGATACGTTATGCGAAGATGCGAGCGTATTTAAAGATGCAGAAAGCAATTTTCCAGCAACTCGTAGCCCCAGGTGGCACAAAGAAGGACTTGAAAAATCGAGATAAAAAATGCTGTTCCCATAAAATGGATACTGGAGCTTGTCCACTTGTGACTTAGGTTCTCAACCGACCAAGCAGAAGAGACAACAACAGAAGGAGTTAACAGGCTACGAAGAGAATGCGTCGACTACGAAAAAAGCGAGAGAAAGCGCGCAGAATAGTGCAAGAATATACATTCGGAAGAAGTGAATGACAGTTCGATAGACCACGATGTTGTTTATATTAGACGAGAGCCCAGAAGCCACTCCAGTCCAAACTTCAGAGACCCCAGTCGAGCAGAACTCGATTCAGGAAGAGCCAGCTGACGATGACCCTGTGAAAGAGATGCCTGTCGAGGCGGACCTTCTCGGTGTTGTTGAAAGAAATCTTGAACGGGAACTTCAATGTCAGGAAAAGAATCAGCGAAGGATGAAAGCAGCAAAGGAATGCCAGGAAGAGGATGACAGTTCCGGCCGAATGAATGGAGAGCAGCCTCTGAGCGATACACAGCACGAGGCAGCCTTCCTGGATCAACATGTTGTCGACGTGGGACTTTATAATGAACGACTGGAGGCCCAGGGGATAGGAGCAGCACCAATTCTGCAACAACCGGCTGAGTTATCCAGGGTGAAACAGACGCTGGGCGAGAAGATGGGAAATATACCAAATCAAGAAATGGAGGCAGTGGAGGAAGCGGAAGATGTTGCGGATTAAGAACGGGGGCCCGAACCGTCTGAGGCTACACAAAAGCTGACTAGAGCTCAGAGAAGGCAGACTAGAAGGACAAGGCAGACGTGCCCCTTACACCACTTGAGGAGGAGCGTCGGGAGAAGGCACAGAAGCTTGCCAAGATCAAGAAATGGGAAATCCGAACGAAGCACAAGAGAAGACGCCATTGAAGCTGAGACGAAAGGTCGAACATAGAGAAAAGTGAGATAGGATTAACAACTCGGCGGAGGCTACTAGAACTCTCGATGAAGTCTTGCAAGAGTTGGCAGTCAAGCGACCTGACAGCAATGATAATCTGGCACTAGTCTTAGGGACATGCGAGTCGGCAAATATGGAGGACTCCGTACTTGAACGTCGCATTGCTCAGAGGCAAAACTTATCGCAGCTGGAAGAAATCAAATCGCAAGAATTGATTACAGGCCGACAGGGCAAAGCCCTCTGAATGCTCCGCTACCGCCTGAACGTATACGGAAATAGGGAGCAAAAGAAGAATTTGAGAGCGCAACTGTACAACGAGCAGCAGAGGCTCCACGAAGCGCCACTCCCGAAAAAGAGGATGGCATCAGAAGAGTCCGAGTCGGACGATGAGCCGGAGTCAAGTACCGGCCCACCGAACTAAACCCAGAAAGGCAATAATGGTGCATGGTCGTCAGTGAATACCTATAATCTCGATACAGACGATCAACTACCATTAGAGGACGTTGGAGGGAAGCGGCTTCCTACCACGAAAGTGAATTTGCTACTCGGATAAAAGCCAGACCAAGAGGAGTAACTGTCTCCAATAAGCCCCAGAAGTCAACCCCAAAAGGCTCCGCTGTACCTGAAGTAGAGCCTGCTGTTGCGCCGAAGACATCTGCTACCGCTGCTAAAGTAAATACCAGATCAAGAGGCGTTGCCCCAGCCAATAACGAGCGCTGGGTGTCTCGTCATAAGGCACCGGCTGTACCTGAAGTGGAGCCGGCTACTACGGCAAAGGTCACAGCTAACACTGCTCCTAAGAGAGAGATTAGAGAGGAGACAGTGGGAGGCAAGATGGTTCGGGTTGGGTGCTTGAACTAGTTGAACTCCCTGTGAACTCGACGAGCAGGGACGAATCATAATTCTGTAGAGCTTATAATTAGTGATTAGACGAAGGATAGACTTCCAAAGCTGCTCAAGTATAGTTTATTAAACCGGGCGATTGCCTAGCTGCCTCCCGTACCATATCGCTCCCAGGTTTTTTTTAAAGGTCTCGCTTCGCCTGACAGAAGGAAGTTAGCTTTTGATGATGTTGCATTACCAAGAGTCTATGTTTTCAGCACCACGCAAAAACCGTGCTAAACACCCAAGGACATAATGAGCACCTTGCCAGATTGATTGGCTGTGACGGTGGTTTCATGCACAAATGTGCGGGTGTCCAGCCAATCTATGAAGAATGGGCAGCGCAATCGATCCTGATTGTTGAAGTCTAGTTCGTCAAAGTCGCGGTGCATCGATCAAACATAAGCTCTCCTGATAAGAGGCGATTCTGATCATGCGCAAACGACTTCGTAGGAGTTGCTACTCAGGCACGATCTTGCAATCGCCTCGTCGCGTAGTACTTGAAGACAGCTCTTGTCTTGTGGCATGGTCATTTAACCTTCGTGTAACCGACCTTGACCCATGAAGCAGTAACATCGAAGAGCTTTGTCCTCAGTATCACTAGACACCATCGGGCTCAATCTGGTGCCTTTGAGTAGCCAGCGCAGAAGAAAGGCGGTTTGGATATGATGTAAGTGTTCATAATATAGATCTTTCTATGCGACCGTAAAAACCATAAACCAAGTGTACAGTATAATACAAAACCATCATCGAGCCGAGCAGCTTCTTCGTACTCTTGGATCTTCGGTGTATCCTCTTTATGCCTTAACCTCCTCAGCAGCAGCCTCTCCTTCCGGCTTTGGGTTGGCCTCCTCATCCATCTGGATCCTCCTCGACTCAAGCGTCAAGAAGATGCTCTTTCCATGTGCCTCCAACGCGCTGGTAACACCACCACCAATAGCCTGGAGCATATGCACGACCTGTGCCCTGAGACCCTCCAATCCACCCGAGATGCCTCCAACCCACCTAGCGCCTTCCGAATCAAAGACCTTGCCCTCAACTCTAGCACCCATCAACATCAATTTCTGCAGGCCGGTCTGCACCATGTTATCGTGCCATCCTGGGTTCAGCCTCCTGGTCGGAGGTGGGAAGTCTGGCTGTCTTGGCTGCAAGATCGACAAAGCGGCCTTGAGGTGTGCTGGGGAAACGGTCGGGAAGGTCAAGAGCGCGATAGGTCCGGACATGAGTGGCGCAAAGGCGTGTGCAGTGCCCAAGTCCTTGACCTGCTCGTGTGCGGCCTTGGAGAGGACATGGCGTGGCTCGTTCTCCGCAACCTTGCTGGCGTCGTAGTACTCGACGACGGAGAGCGCGGCGGCGAAGATACCGGTCTGCACGATCTGAATCTTGACTGCTTGTGCCTGTGGAATGTATGTTGCGCCAAGGATAGCGGACTGTTCTTTGTCGACCTTCTGGAGCGCAGCGTTGAGCTCGCGACGGATGGAGGACCACTCTTGGGAGGAGAGGTTGTTGTGCTGGAAGATTACGGAGAGTGGGGTGGAGTGGAGAAGGGAGGCGTATTGGCGGAGTAATTGGGTCTTGCGGAATTGTGCTGGCTTGAGGGATGGTGGTTGGGTTTTCGGCGACTTTATTTTCGTGCCTGGGAGGGTTGTGATGGTCGCATAGCTGCGTGTGGTGGAGGTCGGGGTTGGGAGGCTCAAGGCCTTGGAAGTGAGCCGTGGTGGCATAGTGGACAATATTCGAATGTCTGGAAGTATATATTAGTATGCGATGCTGGTATTTTGCGATTGGTGTGTTGTCTTACGTTGAACGTTGCTGGGATGCAAAAGGACCTTGATGGTATCACGACCTGACAATTATTTTGGGACGGTCGTCGCTCGATTGTGATGACCTAGGATGTCAGGCGCAAATATTGTGCCGCGACGGGATCTAAGCGTCTAGTGCGGGATGCCCACCAACAGCCCTCGCGACCTTGGCCGTCCAAGAAAGTTGCTGTGACTCGACAGATCGAACACAGCTTCCAATAAATGGAACACAAATGCTCTTTGCCTATAACATCTCGAGTTCTTCTTTTTCTTCTATCAACTCAGGACATCTTTTTTTAGTCAAGATCTAGTCAATTCATCATCTGCAACACCTACAACGTCAATCTTCACTATAAAAGGTTTCAAAAGTACCCCGCCAAACTGGTTTCGCACTTTGGTTCGACAGACTTCATTTCAGTGCAACCTCGTTCCTAACCACAATGGCGCCAGAGAAGATACAAATCACCGACCTTTTGAAGCGCCTTTGGCCAACGCCTGGCGAGCCACAAGTCTCGGCTGAGGAGATCGCGGCCGCTATTTCTCTTATTTTCACCGACGAATTAAGCGCAGTTCAGACCGGAGCTCTCCTCACGTGCCTCCATTTCACTGGTCGCGACAGACATGCCGACGTTATCGCAAAGTGCGCTTCGGCGATGAGAGCGGCGGCTGCACCAATGGACCGTTCTGCTTTGGAGGCTGTAGTGAGGAAAGTTGGAAAGTCGGAGGGCGCGTACAAGGGTGGATTGGTAAGTGCATGGACCTCGATCTCGATCTCACTCTTGGCAGTCCTCAGTTCGGCCAATCACAACCGCTTGACCTCGAACCTCACCTCATTCGTGATGAATTATACTAACAAATCCATAGTGCGATATCGTGGGAACCGGAGGTGACAGCCACCACACATTCAACATCTCCACCACATCCTCAATATTGGCCTCCAGCCTCCTCCTCGTCTCGAAGCACGGCAACCGGGCCTCCACCTCAAAGTCCGGCTCCGCCGACCTCCTCCAATCCACCCTCCCCTCCGCCCCAAACCTCATGAACGTCCGCCCAGACACGCTCGCCTCCATCTACGAAAAGACCAACTACGCCTTCCTCTTCGCGCCGGTCTTCCACCAGGCCATGAAGTTCGTAGCCCCCATCCGCAAGGAACTGGGATGGAGGACTATCTTTAACTTGCTGGGCCCGCTGGTGAATCCGCTGGAGGGCGTGATTGAGGCCAGATTGATTGGGGTTGCGAGACAGGATTTGGGACGCACGTTTGCGGAGGCTTTTATGATGACGGGGGCGAGGAAGGCGATTGTTGCTTGTGGTGCGGAGGATTTGGATGAGGTTTCTTGTGCGGGGGATACTTATATCTGGATGATTAAAGAGGACTCTGCTGGCGAGGTCGGTATCGAGGATTTTGTTGTGCATCCACGCGACTTTGGACTTCCGGCACACCCGTTGAGTGAGGTTAGCCCCGGGAAAGAGCCGAAGGAGAACGCTGCAATTCTCACCCGCATCCTCAAGGACGAGCTGGATAAGGAGGATCCTATCATCCACTTCGTCCTTATGAACACTGCTGCGTTGTTGGTTGCCTCCGGTATTTGCGAGGCGGAGACATCCAACATGGGCCCGGGCGACGACGGAAAGGTGATCAAGGAGCGTGGCCCAGGTGGCCAGAGATGGAAGGAGGGTGTTCGTCGTGCTAGATGGGCGATCCAGAGTGGTGAGGCGTGGAAGCAGTGGGGGGCCTTCACCAAGGCTACCAATGCGATTGAGCCGCTTAAGAACCATGCCTGAAGGGTCAAACAACAAACACAACACAACTTTGAGCAAAGCTGGTTTCGGGCTTGAGTTGGCGCAGAAGGGACGATTTGTCTCGGAGTGTATGCTCAACCAACAACACAGCGCGTCTACAACCTTGGCGTCGTAGATGAGAGACCCATGGGAATGGACGGCGAGAGGAAGAGGCATTGTCTGTGGGTCATCGCTGGCGGAGGATACCTTGGCCAGTGCTTTGTTGGAGGATTGCTCGAGGGTTTTGGGAATAGGCAGGGCAAATTTCGATGTCGTTCCACGCGCGGATAGCGTGGCTGCTGTCTGGCAATGAGATGGTTACTAGCGCGCAACTAGATAGATAGACAGATTGAAGGATGGAGTTAGTACACAATCTTGCTGGCCATAGATCGCTATAGACGAATGAAAGTTTCAGAATTCTAACTTACACGCTATCTTTGAATGACTTGTGTGCTATGCGCAAGTAATGCAGTCGTCTGATATAGTTCCCAGTCAAGCAAATCCCATGTCCTGTATTTGGTTCTGGCGCGTCTGCCTAAAACGGATAAGAGGAAGCGCAAAGACCTTTGTGTCATGGGCGGTCGCGCTAAGCGGCTTTCCGATGTTGACGAGTTCTGCTGTAAATAATTCGAAATAAATATGTGATTTCATGTCCTGCTAGCTAATCGATTGCCCTTGCTCTCTCTTATTGTGGCGTCCTGTGCGTGGCTTAGCATGGGCGGCTTGGGTTTGAGGTCGTCGTCCTTGTAATTTAGTACACAGCCGCCATCCCACACCGTCATCTCACACAATCTCGACAATATACTCTCACCGTATCAATTTTGCTGTGTCAAGACGGATAACGCAATCATCATGGAGGACTCCAAGGGAAATAGCACTCCAAAGCGCCGTAGTGAGGTTGAGGGATACGCACAGCGGTTCAAGAATATGTGCACCGTTGCTAGAGGTGAGAAGACTGTCGACAAGGACGACATTGGTAAGTGTGATTGCTGATCTGTCAGCAGTCTGTTGATTGATCTGATTATTGACAAATGCATTCGCGTATTTTTGCCCAGGCACTGGGGAACATTCAGAAGATGGAGCACACCGGCCTTTCAGATATCACCAGACTCGATTACGATACCCAGCAAATTGTTTCGGAGTGACTGCGCACCTACAACTATGCCACTCCCTTGAATGGCAGAGAGGCCTGCTTCACCGAGTGTGGCAAGGCGGTAGTCATCGTCAGCATTTTTCAACATGACATGTTTGCCACCAAGTTGTACCATTGCTCGCAACGGCAAGACAAAGAACATGAACTGCGACACGCGCGAGATGCAGGCAGTTTTGAGAAGTATTCTTGAGTAGCACTAAGTCGACGACGATAGTGGAACGAAGCTTGAAGATGTGTGGCTCCATGTTGTTGGGCCGGAGTACTATTTGCACCTTCACTATACGCCACACCCACACCCGAAGATATATGATTTGATTAGTGGTCTTTACCATATTCTCCTTGGTGCGCCAGATACAGGAGTTTCAGAACAACGCAGATTTGGTCGCACCACACCACGGGCTACTTAGCCGCTACTAAATGCAGACTGTACATGGCACAATTGTTCGCTACACACCTCAATCAGCTTCACGAGTACGAGGCGAAGAGGGGGATAAAACACCAGCAACGGCGCAATTACTGCAAAAATGCTCAAGGAGCTGAACAAGGAAGACTTCTTTCATGACAAGAAAGTTCGCCGAAGGTTCGCCAAATCATGATGAATGGAGGAATTCAGCTGCAGGCCGAGCACCTTCGGCTCCCTGATAGCGAGAAGGAGCGTTTGGATTAGATGAAGAAGGTCGTTATGGTGTTGTGTTATAGGAACCTCTGCATCGTTCTACCCCTGAGGAATGGGACTACAACTACTTTCAGAAAACGTGCGACATGTTAAAGCAGGAGAAGTTTCTTGCGCTGCGAGGGATACAAGAAGCTCAAGACTATTGGGGAAGATAATAGCTTGGACGTTGTTGAAGGATACGTTGACCTCGAGTACGAGTCAGGAAAGATCCGCAGAGAGCACTCGGTGGATATCGTGAAGCGCGACCCCAAAGGCCCTCTCGAGGGTTTCTTCGTCATCTAAGCCTGGTAAGTATTACTCTGTACACTGGCGTGTCGCCAATAGCTAACGGTCTTCACCAGTCATCATCATCTTCAGATTCGTACGCAACTAGTCCAGAAGTACCTTTTGCGACCGTCGGCGGTGCTATGGCCGCCTTCGAGTTAGCGCTTCTCGTCTCTTTATCCGCCAGCTCGGATGGCCTGGACGATTCATCGGCCTGAGTTAATACTGAAGCTTCACCATCTCTCGAGGGAGTACTATCCTCCTCCGAACTTGCTGCCGGCTGTTCGTTAGTGTCATTTGTGCTGGTTTCCTCTTTCTCCTCTTTCTCTCCATCAATCTCGCCACTCGTCGACACCCTCCTAACCTTAACACCCAACAACCCCTTCTCTTTCCCAGCCTTCCTCTTGCGTCCCACCCTCCACTCCTCCCCCTTCACCCCCTCAACAATAGGATCGGCTTCAATCTCCTTCGCCCTCCTCTCTATCTCCTCCCTATGTTTCCGAAAAACATCCAATCCCTCCGCAGTCTCCCTCCTCACCCTCTCCGCCTCTTGCCTATCCCTCTCCCTCAACTCCTCCAAAAACCCTATCTCATCATCATCCAGCGCTCGAAACTGATTCTTCAGCCTATTCGCCTCCTCAAAAGCTTCTTGCTTCGCAGCTATCACTCGCCATTAGCATTCCATCCATCCTCTGCGTTATAGCTGTCAATGCGCCTCGAGCGAGTGAGTATAGGCGGTTGGATAGGAGGAGCGAGCGGACCTTTATTTGCCTCTAAAGTTTCAAACAGACTCTTCCCTTCACTCATAGCCTTTTGTGCATCAGCTTTCTTTTTGCGTTCTGCTTCGAGTTCTAGTTGGGCCGCAAGCCATGCGTCGTCGCGTTGGATGGGGGCGTCGTTTGTGCCGCCTGAGACGAAACCTGATGACATTTGGACGTCGATTGAGATTTTAGAATCGGAATTTTATGGAGTCTCAGATAGAGGGAGATTCGTAAAGTCGAACGAGGGGAGGTTGAAGTATGAAGAAGTGACTGGTTGCGAAGGCAATGAGATGTCGTTGACGCTGTCCGATAAGGATATCTTATCGTGTTACCCCGGATTCCTGATTGTGTGGAGTTGCGTGGAGTTGCTGATGGTCTGTGACCTCTAAACTAGCGGCGACAAGAGATGCTTCCTGGCATTGCAGGTGAGAAATAAGCTATATGTCCCAATTGAGATCACTCTGTGTCACAGATGAGTAGTAAATGGTCCTAATTGAACTCTCCGCTTAAAATCGAAGAAAGTAGAGCCGGAAAGTAATTCGTAAGCCCGCTGAGCTCGCACGATCTTCTTGCTCGTAAATGCGTGCCATATTCATAATATCCTACGTCTCTATCATAGTCCAAGTATCTCGGCGCCTTCTCTCTATATACATTTTAAACTCTTACCTGATAGCCATTCATTTCAACATCTCAAGTCTAGCATTATGTCCCACGATAGCTCTCACAAGATCCCAATTTCCATCGTCACCCACGTAGTCGCAGACTACGATACCAGTGCTTCCGTCTCCCTTCTCCAGTTTCCTCTCGTCTGACCCACTAAGTCCCAAGCTTCCAAGGCCTTCAGTTTCGTTGTGTCTCCTGCACAAAAAGTCCGCCACCGCAGGATTAACCTTCTTCGCGACCCTATCCGGCCAACATCCCGGTCTAAAGAAGTTGCTCGCCGAGAGAAAATTGACAAAGAACGGGTTAGGTTTTTGCTCAGACTGTACCGACCGATCGTTTGCCAAAGGACAACACATACTCGCCGCCTTCTCCAGGTGACTATAACTAAACCGAATCTTCTTATCGATATTAACCGTCTCCTCCACCTCATAAAAATCCTGCACCCTGATCGTACCACCGCTACACAAGCCATCTTCGCAGTTATCCGGCCACGACGCTGCATCCAACCCAAAGCCTTTGCCGGCGTTGAAGGATGAGATCGAGTCGTCGATGTTGAAGCGGCGGAGGAGCATTATCCTCTGTCGCACCTCCGAGAGGCGGGGTGTACGATTCCCCGTGAACCAACGCCCTTGGTCAGGATTTATGTAGTGGTCGTGAAGGACTTTGGAAAGTTGCTGGTCGGAGGCTTTGCCTGTGCCTTCACGCTTCAAACTCATGATCACCGTCTCACTTGGATGCGTGTCTAGGAAATGCGTCACGGTGTTGAGGAGGTCGCGGAAGTATTTGTTGCCTGTTAATGACACCGGGAATGCGGAATGCACAAGTATCAATCTGTCGTTCCCTGGATCTTCTGGGTTCTCGACTTGAACCCTGATATCCAGGAACCGCACCCCGTTATTGAGCTGCTCTTCCAGACTAACGGCTTGGCAGCGAACGGAAGGAAGGGCTTTGTAGTGCGTCGGGGAGTTGTGCGTTCCTGGGATAGAGAGCGCGGAAAGCGGTGTGTGATCTGGCAATTTCCCCATCCAGCTATCCAACCGCGCACTACTAAACACAGCGAGGTATGATTTCTCGGGGAGATAGATGGCGGTGAACTCGTGCTTAGGGTTCTGCTGTAGTGGCGTCAAGACAATAGATCGGTTGCTTGGCGATGGAGCATCCAGTCTATATCGTTGCCCGTCTACCTCGAATGTGAGGCGCATGATTTCGTTGTCCCGCTCCCCAACCGGAAGCTTCGTGTTGACGACCTCAAACGGCTGGATCTTTGTCGAGAGGTCTTGGTGGCTGAAGCTCTTTGCATTGGCCTCCAGCTCCAGCTGTGTGGGCCCCTGAGCCGCCTGCGTCACATTCGCAACTATTGTCGTGAAGTTCTCCGCTAGTTTACCAAACCGTGAGTCGCTATTCGAAGTCTCATTTTGAGGGGTTGGTGATTTGCCGGGAGCTTGGAAGCGCTCGATGAGCTTCAGCTCCAAGGGCGAGGTGGTGATGTTGCGGATTGTGAGGGAGGGCGCCATTGTGCGTGGTTCGACGATTGTCGAGGTTGCGAGCCATCGCGAGATGAGGGTGCCCATCGCAGGCTGTTATATTCTGCTACCCCGCCTAGTGTGTTCCCTTGCTGGTTCAGCTCGCAGGGTTGTGTGAGATAAAGCTGGAAATGATGCTTGGGCACATTTGACAAGGTTACACTATTGGTGTATATCCCAGTGGCTTGCGTAGAAATACTCAATGCAGCTTGGCCAACGGCTGGGTATGCTGAATCGGACCGTGAGATATTGTAACTGGTTGCCGTGGTGTTGTTGGCCAGGATTGGCTGGCAGACATCAAGGTCACTGCGGGGCAGATAACCACCGCTATCAGCGCGATTGCGTGGCTTGCGCCTCGGCGCTTGAAAATGATCGAGAACGAAATGTTAAGGAAATGATTCTTTGGACCATTTTTGTTAATTGGAATATAGTATTTATTAGATGGATTTTGTGCATCAGCAATTTGGCGCAGCGGAAGCGCGCCGGGCTCATAACCCGGAGGTCGCCCGATCGAAACGGGCAATTGCTATCTCTTTTGCTCCTTGTGCCTAAAAGTTCACCCCACTTGCCGTATAGATCCACATCCTGCCTTCCTCGCTCTTTGGACTCTTGCGCTGTAGCTGTAGGAGGTCGCCATATAGTTGGTAATGCTGCGTTGCTTCTCGGTCCATCCTCCCAACGTGGTGGAACGGAAATACCAGCAAGTAAATACCAGGAAAGCATGTTCTTGGGATTAAGAGCGGCTAATAGCAACCGGCGCCATCTATCTCGGAAGTGTACGGCGGGCATGGATAATGATTTGAATATCACTTATACTGTTGCCTGGTGGTAGTTGGGCGCGGGTATAGGTATCTCATCCAATACCCGGGTATATCTTGGCGGGCATTCGTTGCTTTGATTTTCACCGCGTACCATGATTAGAAAATACCGTACTGTCTAATGATTAAACAGTCAATGTTGGCCAACAAATTTCCTACAACAGTCATGCCATGTAGGAGGAAGAATGATTCTGACTGTAGTCTATCAATAAAGAAAGGGCATGTTGTTAGACCAGAATAGGATATTTAGCACTTTGATATCGTAGTTTGATTTGATTTGCAACAATTCAAATGCTGTATGAAAATACCTGGGTAAAACCCCATGGAGGAAACTCGATCATAGGACGCTACTTACGCAAAACACTGCTTGATATCTTGGGACATGCCAACTGGTTAGCAATTCATAAGTTGAATGTCGGTGCGGATTCTAAGTTTGGGTCGCTTACGTGAGTTGAGAAGCTGAGAATGCATGCTAACGTGGCTGGCTGGCCGGCGGGCTAACCCTCGTTGGCAGTTTTGAGAAGTTCACGACAACGTTAATGGTTGGCCGGCCGCGAGTCATTTTGCTGACCCAGTACTCCAAAGAAGTACTTGGCGAGTACACTCTGGTCACTTGTAAGATAGGTTGCAGTTGACTTTAATCTTATCTCTCATTTATCCTTATTTTAAGCTTCTAGCAATGCCTTTCAATTACCAGCAATCTGAGTTCGGATTGAGAAGGAAATACGTGAACGCCAACTCAGGTGATTACGAACAGACCCTCGACAACTATTTTTGAAGACTGCACTGGTATTCCAGTGAACAGGAACATGAGTAATTACCGCTGTTCAGTCCTCGTATCTTGCCAACCGTGTAGAAATCCCCCACAAACCCTCGTATATGAGCCTTTAATTAAGCTTTACAACCTTCCTCGCTCTGCCGTAGATAGACCAGAAAGAACTCTAGTAAGCACTTCAGGTTCCTCTCTCAACATCTCCATCTCGTGAAAGTGGTGTTAGATAACGCTTGGTACTAATGGGAAAGCCACAAACACTGCATCAACTCCAAACCCGTACCAGCAACATCATCCTTCTTGCCGTCGACGTATCGAGGATCCGATTCAGCGGTTGAGAGAGGGGTCTTTGGGCAGGGAGAGGTATTGGTATTGTCCCGTCACGATCAGTGATGGAAACGCACGCCTCACGTGCATGTGGGAGCTCGAAGTCGTTATTAAAAATGGGAAGTTGACTGTTAGGCATGAGACCCTCCCGGTGGGTTGGGTAGTGACGATGAAGGATTATTGGGGGAAGAAGACGTCTGAGATACATCCTGAATCGCGGTGTGGCCCCTTTCTCTATTGGCTTTAAGGACGGAGCTGATGAGGGATGGATGCTGACTTAATAGCTCGGAAAATTCTTTAACCCATCAGGTCAAACTTTCACTTTGTTTTGATTTCCACCTCCTTCTTACCATCATGGTTTTAATGGCAAGGGCGTAGCGCTTCATCCGCAACCGCAAGAGCTGGACTCCCTCCACCGAGGCGAACGCCGAGCCACACTCAATCTCAACACTCGCACCGCCCTGTGGCGCAGTCATCGCTATTCCTCTCATCTGCCTTCCCTATCTACTAGCCCTCCTCTTATCACTCTCTCCCTCACTCTACTCTTTTTTCGCCCGCTTCCTCCCCCCTCTCCTCAACGCCTTCGCATTCCTAGCCTCCTGCTCACGGAATACCTCGTTCGAGACCTTTATCCTTGTCAACCCACTTCCGATAGTATCGCCTCCAGAAGTATTTCCACTCCTTATATGCGGCCGAGCATAGCTCGACTGGACATTCTGATGAGATGCCGAGCTGGAATAATCCGAGTTAGAGGAGCTACAGCCACTGCTATAGGAAGGCGATATTGTACTCAGAGCCTGATCCCGGTACGCAGCCGCAGCAGCCAGCTCTGGTGGTGGCGCGTAGCGCTTGAAGGGTGTGTAGTCTTCTGGGATGGTTTGAAAGGTTGACGGTGCGGAGGCGTAGGTAGAAGATGGTTGCCGGTTGCAGAGTGGAGTGGGATAGGATGGGTAGCGAAGTGTATTATCAAAATCCTGCGGCTTCAAGCTCCTTGAGTCTCTTACCGGTTTGCTACGGTATGGGACGTAGGAACTTTGCTGTGGAGTGTAGGATTCAAGAGTGAATGCTCCATCCATGTCATCCCTGAACCCTGCTTCGTACGGAGGAGAGTGGGAGTCTTCGGCGTGGTGAAAGTTGTCATACCAAGGTTGCTGCAGGGCAGACGCCGGCGTTGATGGACGGGATACGCCGTATGCTTTTTCTTCATATGAGGGCGGGAAGTCATCTGGGACAGTATTTCCGTTTGTGATGGTGCTCCGCGAGCTGGAGTATGAAATGTGGGGACTCATTATTGCAGCCTGTGTTAATTGGCAAGCAATGGCTCCACTTGTGCTTGGAAGTGGTATGCAGTTTTGGGCCGCTTTGTTCCCTCTGCGCTAAGCTTCTGTTGCTGGTTACCTGCGTAGACCTTGTGATATATAGCATTCGCGAAGGTACGTACCGTGATTCCTTTCATCGATGCCAATAAGTGTGGCAGAATGGTTCTAAGAGTCAATTGGTTAATGAATCAGAATAGGCCCGCCGTCTTTCTTCCTCAACATTGTCCTCTCTAGTAACAAGAGCCAACACTGTCCAAAAGACGGCTAGACAGTGCGGAAGTTTTTTGCTCTATTCACAGCTTAGCCTTTAGTCCCGTCAATCAACAAATCGGAATGTGAAAGAAGTGCCAAACACTTTACTTAGATCTTTATGGCTAAGCTATCACAAGACTTACAGGGCAAAAGGAGACAAACTGCACCCTCGAGTGGTTTCTGGTACGAGAGAAGACCACGAACCATAGTCAGCACATGTATTGAGATCTTATCACTATCTAGCCTCTGTCCTAGACTTTTGTTCCTCTACTCAGTAACCACCACGAGGATAGCAAAGAGGACAACAACAGTCATCTGCCATCATATATAACCCACCATCCAGTCCAACACTACAGTTGGGACAGTCACAGCCACCAGGTGCAAACGGGTTGTCAGGCCTGATCGTCCCGTTCAGCCTATCTGCCAACCTTTGCCTTGTTTCTACTTCTCCAGAGGTGCGTGCTGGACGTGAACGAAGACGTTGTGGCGGACTGTATGGCTGGTCGTTGTAGTCGTCGCAGTAGCGTACTCGTCGCTCTCTGCTTCCGCTGGAGTATACGCTGGATATGCTGTCCGAGGGAGCAACGTCGTCGAAACGACTCCCCCCATACCATTCTGTAGGTCTTTGGCGGCCCCAGCGAGGTTTTTCGTCCCAGTCACTTGAACGGCCACGGTTGTAGCCTTCGTAAGCCGGCTCATAAGTGCTATAACGACCTTCAGGGCGGTATAGTGTATCCCTGTAATCACGCCCGCCAGAAGCGTAGGCGTCTCCGTATAATGGAGGACCAAAGTCCGATGACTGATAGTTATCGTACGTACCACCATAAGCATTCTCGCGCCCATAACTCCTCGAGTCTGGTGCCTCACGTCGCCTAGGCAGCCATCTGCCGCCTCCTCCGAAGTCACGCTTGCTGGGGCCGAATCGGCGGGACAATTTGTCTCTGCCATCCATCCTGCTTCTTAATCGTATTCGCGGACTCGAGTGCATGTCCGAGGCTCCGGAATTGTGGTGAATAATTATAGCTTGAACGTTAGATGTATGTTCGTGTGTACTGGACGCGATCTCAGTCCGATCATGGCCGATTTATAGGCTGGGGACAACGCTGGGCTGATTCCGTGGAACATTCGGCTTCCCTGAGCGTATAAAAGGTTAGCAGATCCGTCACTCATAGGATCTTTATTGCCGGCCTGAGTGACTGTGTAGCTTTGTCTGATGACACTTTCTGATTGGCCGCTTATTTGTTGTAGTCCGGATTGCTGCATTCAAAGTTTTGCGAGTATATAGAAGCAACGCGTGCGCTCGAGCGCAGAGTCGTGGGATTCCAAAGACAGCGAAAGACCAGAGGCGACGGAGCACAAGGATCATTAGACAAGAGTGGACAGATCGACGGAGATATTTCTTGTGAAGCCACGGCTGTCATAAGATATTTCGAGATTCGAGCAACGACTCAGAAGTTCGCGACATTTAGCATTGGGTTGGTTGGTTCTCAGACTTAAAACAGGCTAGCGAAGGTGCCGGGTTTAACAGGGGCAAACATAGTCGTCATTCAGAAATCGAATATCTCCTTACAATGAATGTATTCCATCTAGTCTGCCCCTCTCGACCTCCAATGATAACTGAAACTTAAGTGCCGAGAAAATTTACCACCAATCTGCGCCATCCAAGACCTCCCTTCCTCACCTTTTCGTTCTCTAATCAAAATCAGATTCAGAAGCTAGGCAAGAAAGTGACAACAGAGACCTCAAAACAGCGCCAACAAGCAAGCTCGGTTCCTCAAATCTCCTCCCAAGCGAAAAATATATGTTTTTGTGGAGTTGTGTTGTCAACTCCTGAGCCGGAGAAGAATAAAGAGGTATCGAGGACTTGTCTGCCCCTCACAAGCTAGCTTCCACACATGCCTTCCAAGTACAGATCCGGTTGGGCGTTTGTCGATGACTCTCTCCTTTTTCTTCTCGCTCCACTTCCGTTTCTCCCTCTGGTTGCTCGTTCCCCAAATCATGCCGTCAGGCATGATTACAAGATGTTGCAACCGATGGGGGTGGATGGGCCACCTGGGATAGTCTGGACGTTGCGGACGCCAGCGCGCTGGATGTTGCAGCCTGTTGTCGTTAGTCTCTTCCACTAGAAGAGAGGGGGTTTTGGAGGGCGCGAAGGAATGGCTTACCGATTGGGGTAGATGGTCCACCTGGGATAGTCTGGACGTTGCGAACACCGGCGCGCTGGATGTTGTAGCCTGGTATTTGTTAGCACTGATGCTCTCTGCGGAGTCTGATAGGAGGGGGAGGTGTAAGGAGAGGCGTACCGATTGAGGTGGCTGGGCCTCCTGGAATAGTCTGAACCATGATTGCAATTGGGGCGCTTGGTAGAGGTAGGGTGTGGATTGTGTGAAATGTGAGTAGACGAAGGGCTACGTTAGACGGGAGGAGGGCTGATACTTATACACGATCAGAGGTTCATGAAATCTTGGAGAAGCAATTGGGATGAAGCAAGATCTGGTGGCGATAACCCGCTGCTGTGGTAATAGGATTGTCGTTAGCATATCGGACGAGTATTAGATGTGATGAGATGGCAGGGCCAAACAGAGTCGTCCGGTTTGGTGTTGAGGTAGTCTGGAGGACGATCTCGAGGGGTTACCCGGCTAGAAGGGCTCTAGCTTACGTTTGGAGGTGGCCATCTGGGAACCTCGTCTCACTGACAGCGGCCTGATCAGACCACATCGAATCAGTCCCAGCGATATTTGGAAATCCTGATGTCTAATGATGGTGTTGTGCGACATTGACCACGCTTACGATTGATCTGCTTAATTGTTCGTGCACGTCAACCATCATCGATCTTGGCGCCACATCCGAAGGCGGCCACGTTGTTAAGCGCAGACACCGTATACTATCGCTCAAGACTTTTGTACGACGTTGAGGCTGACTCTAGGCGTCTTTTTTTGCGTGGTAGCAACGTGTTTACGAAACGGTGGCGTTGTAATTTGGCCCAGATGACTCTCGCTTAGCCAAAGACGGCGATATTCGCTTCAACGACGTTTCTTTGAAGGGCTGTCAACGCTCTTGGCAACGCAGTCCTATGTCAGAAGATGGCATTTCAGAACGATCGATTGAGAGTCGCGATGGCGGCAGAAGACATGGCATTCGCGCACCGAGTACGTGCCGTCTTCGCTACACGCACTGTAGTGGTTCTGGCGGTTGTGTGGACGGGCCCAACCAGCCTTGAGAATGATTTGCATTAAAACCAAATCGTCGCTAAATCCGAAATCTCGGAAGTGTTGAGCACAATAATGCCGTTGGAGCAATCTGACAATGCCCCTTTCTGGTCGGGACGTGCGCCATAATATTGTTCGTTCGTCTTTCAAAGACCCGCACTGTCGGTAACGCCGGAAACGACCACTTTATGATTGTCGCTGCTTCCAGTACACAATATCTGCTAGAAAGCCTTCGTCGCTTACGATGTCCATGGGTTACACAGCTCTTCTGAGGTTGGTGTTGATCGCATTTCGTATTCGATGGAAGGTTGGGCTTCTCCTATCTGCTGCGCTTGCGAATATGGAACTTCAAGGAACCTTTTTCAAATATGCCCACTATCATCAATTCACCAACCAATGTCGAAAGGCGACCTTGTTGAACGACCTTCAATAAAACCTATTCACAATCTAGAACTCGCCCTCTCCTCGTTCAACAACGCCTCCAAGCTTAATCCCGGGGTCCCACTTCTGCTCCCGTCTCCTACCATCCCCTTCATATCTACAGGCTCTTTCCTCCACTTCCAGAGCGCCCTCACACTATCCTCCGGCACATCACCTTCCAGAACGCGGACCACTTCGTCTCCCATGACAGGTAAGAACTTAAACCCATGTCCACTCCCCCCCGTAACTATGAAAAGACCCTTACACTCAGGATGGTAATCAATCAAGAAGTCTCCCTTAGGTGTGTCTGTGTACCAACAAATCCTCGTCCTCTCAAACTCCCTCTCCGCAAGCCAAGGAACCATCTCCCTCAATGCGTTCCTACACGCCTCTACCCCCTCTACAGGGAGCCATGTCCCATTGAATATCGGAGGCTTATTCCTGATACTCGCAGGCGTCGAAATCTCCACCAAAGCATTTTTATTCTTCGCCTTCGCCTTAGGATCCGGATGTTCTATCAACTGCTTGTTAAGGTACCCGAACGCATGCCGCGCGATCTTCAGGATGTTATTCCTCGGCGGAATAATAAACATGCCCGACGTAAAACTCAGCATAATAGGAATGTCCTTCAACCTGTCCTGCTCCTCATCTGTGATCCTCATATAAGCTATCGCCTGTCCCGTAGCCTCCGCTCTGCCCTTCAAGTTTACCAAGGTAGGCGACCATGCTCCTGCAGCAACGATCGTTAAATGCGCCGTTATTTCCTCCCCGTCTGCAAGTTTCGCTCCAGTGCAAATTGTGAGGTCTGGGGAGTAGAGCAGCCTTTGTACCGTGCCGATCAGGAAGTTCACGCGTCCCGTCGCCTCGACCTGGGAGCGGAGATACATCATAGAGGCTTCTGCGTCTGCCCATCCTGACGTCTTGTTTAAATAGCCGTATGATCCGCTCCCTCCCCCCGTCCCAGCAAGACGCTTCACGTCGGATTGAGAAAGGCATTCGATGAGGTGTTCGGAGCCGACTAGGGATTGGACGTTTGCGTAAGATTTTTTGACGTACTCGGCGCCCTCGGCGTCGTGGTGGCAGGTTAGAAGGAGGCCGGAGGGGGAGTAGCGGCCGTCTGCTCCTAGGGAGCCTGGGGTAGTGGGTTCCCAAAGTTGCTGGGCTTTCGCTGCGAGGGCTGCGTATAAAGAATTACTGTAGTCGGACCTGATTATGCGGGAGCTGTCTATCGAGGAGCCGGAGGGGTTTGGGAAGGGACTGCGGTCAACAACAGTGATAGTGGTTTGGCCGTAGCGAGGATTGGTGGCGAGGCTGTAGGCGGTGCTGAGACCAAAGACACCGGAGCCTATTATGAGGATTGAGGTGGGTGGTGGTTCCATATTGTCAACTATTTGGAAGGATGCGAGACAGCGAACTGATTGAGCAGAGGCAACAAGAGGACGACGGTGAGACAAAATAAGCCAAAGAAACGGTAGTCACACGGTGATAGGAGCAGTGAATTAACTGAAAATACTTGGCCTCGATATATATTCCTCAAATTCCGGTCATGCGAAGCCAGACGCGATAGACGCTCACGCGTTTACACGATGTGGTTAGTCAAATGGGGAAGTGAGCGGAGCCCGTCATCGGGAGCCGAGAATGGGCCGGCGCAATGGAGATAGCGATAAGAAAGCTGGCCCGTGCGAATTGGATACCTGAGTGAACTTCAACCTTGAGAGATCTTTTGAGATTGAAAACACCACCTTTTAACTGGTTAGCAGCACTCACTTAGCTGTATTTCACCTATCACCTTGGCCTCAGCATGATCTACTCTACCTAAACACGACAAAGTCACACACAACGACCGCTCCTCGCAAGCGCTCGCAACACGATGGATCGCAGCAAGAAGATCGAGCAGTTCCCCGACGTAGACAAGAAACTCGCCGCCTCGGCCAAGAAATCCCTCTTCGAGCAGCAGCGCGCAGAAGCAGAAGCAAAGCGGATACGAGAAGAGAAAGAAACAGCTGCCGTTTATGCCTCGTTTGTAGCCTCGTTCGATGATGAGGAGGAAGCGCCGCAGCAGGGTAGCTATGGGCAGGGAGGATATGGTGGGGGACAAGGAGGGTTTGCGCAGCCAAAGAGACATTATGGACCGCCTACTGGACCAGCTGCTGGGCGAGGCTTCGCGCCGCAAAGGGCAGGGTTTACCGGACCACTAAGGAGTGGACCAGGAAGTTTAGGACCGGCACCACATACCGTTCCTCGCTCTGGACCAGGAAGTCTAGGGCCAGCACCACACACGTTACTTCGCAGCGGACCAGGGAGTCTAGGCCCAGCACCACATCAAGGACGAGGAGGCTATACCTCGGGCCCTGGTTACGGAACACCACTAGGTTTCGAACAACCGCCGCAGAGGAGACAGGATGATAGGAGTTTTGCGTCTGATGATCATGACCATAGCCTTCCACCACAACATGCGTCGCGAGGCCCGAAGGTGCCTGCTGCCTTTAGTACGAGTGATGATGAAGATGAGGCAGCGGATAGCGGGTGGAGAGCGGCTGAGCCGCCGGTGCCGAAGCCTACAATACAAATGTCCAACCTTCCGCCTGGGACGAGTCCGGCTGCTATCAAGGCATTATTGCCGTCAAACCTCATTGTTGAGGCCGTGAGAATCCTGCCGCCGCCGCCGCCTTCAGGCCCGAACAACACAGAGCGCAAGTCCATGTCCGCGATCGTAACACTGTCCAAAGAAACAGCAGCCTCAGACATTGACTCCACTGTCTCCCAACTGAGGGATAAATATCTAGGATGGGGTTTCTATCTCTCCCTCTCCCGTGGTCTCTCATCTGCAGCTCTAGAGTCTAGCTCTCTTACCCACCTCTCGGGATCATCGTCCGCAAACTTTCAGCCATTCGGCGCTAAAGTCGCAGATTTGTCTCAACCGGCGCCCAGTAGTAGGATGAACCAGCACGCGCCCCCAACATCATACAAGGGCATAGCTCCCCCAGCTTCCTATCATACCCCAGCTATACAAAAACCTTCCGGACCGGTACTGATTGTCGAAGTGAAGCCACCGGGTGATATAAAAGAGATTCGCTTAATCCACAAAACGCTCGAAAATCTATTGACTCACGGCCCAGAATTCGAAGCGCTCTTAATGTCCCGTCCAGACGTCCAGCGCGAAGAAAAATGGGCCTGGCTTTTCAACGCACGCTCCACCGGCGGTGTCTACTACCGCTGGCGTCTCTTCTCCCTCCTCTCCGGCACCGAAGCCAAAGGCCGTTACGTCCCAGTTTTCGAAGACTCAGCAGCCTGGAAGGCACCCGAAAAACCACTACCTTTTGAATACACTACTCACTTAGACGAGTTTGTTGAGGATGAACACTACATCTCCTCCGACGGCAGTGACTCTGAGTCTGAACACCGTCCGCCCATTGGTTTAGGGTTGGGGGAGGAAGGGCCGAGCTTTTTGGGACAGATGCAGAAAGCGCACCTTACGCACCTCCTCGCCCGTCTCCCCTCTAACGTGCAGAAATTACGCAGAGGAGACGTGGCGCGCGTGACGGCTTTTGCATTACGTAACGCTAAGAGAGGTGCACCGGAGGTGGTAGAGATGGTTGTTGAGAATGTGTCGCGTCCTTACTCTGCCAGTGGCGCGAACCGCGAGTATAAGAGCTCGAGGCCAATGTCAAGGGATGGGTCCCGCGGTGAGGGAGAGGAGAAGGTGGAGGATACAAGTGCGGCGAGTCTGGTGGGGTTGAGGTTGATTCCTGATATTATTTCCGCCGCCCTTAATAGTGGTGTATCGAATGCGAGGGTTTATAGACAGTTGTTCGAGGACGCGATTCGTAAGCGTAAAGTGTTCGAGTACTTGGCAAAGTTAGACAGGAAATATGGATGGGGCAGGATGTCCTCCGAAAAGTGGAAAAGTGTTGTTAAGGGGGAGTTGGGCAGGTGGAAGGATAGCTGTATGTTTATGCCTGGAGCGCCGGAGGGGTGGTTGGAGACTTTCTGCAACCCGCCGATATCGAAGGAGGAGGAGGAGAGAGAGAGGGTGAGGGAAGAGGAGAGGGTTAAGAAGGAGAAGGAGTCGAGGTGGAAGGCTGTTAGGGAGAGGGAGATGGCTGATAGGGAAGAGGCTGAGAGAGTTGATGCTGAGATGGAGGATGTGGATGGCGCGCCGATGACTGAACACGATGACGTGGACGGCGTACCTATGGAGGAGGAGAATGTAGATGGTGTGCCGATGGTGGATAGTGATGTTGATGTTGATGGAGAGGCTTTGGCTATGGATGAAGATGAGCCGGTGGAGGCACCAGCACCTCCGTCGGCGCCAGACACCGAAAAAGGCGGGGAAGAGACAAGCGGCAAGGGATTGGGGAGTGCTGGTGTGAAGATGGGCTTCAAGATAGAAGTGAATGAAGAGAAAGTTCGCCCGGTTAGGAAGCGACCAAGGGCTGAGGATATGTTTGCTGATTCTGATGAGGATGAGAAGCATCCTAGTGCTAGCTAGTGCAATATCTCAGGGTGTTCAAAAAATAAACTTCAACGTATTCAGCATTTAATTAAACTGAATTTGAATACAGAATTTCGTATTCAGCCGGAATTAGAAATGAACACGGTAGATTCTGTATTCAGTCATTCTGAATTTGAATACGACATTTTGTGTTCAGAGTCAGTCACTGGGCGCCATTGCACTCTGAAATAATCCTTCACCCAAGAGCTGTGAACCATATTGTGCCAGCACAACTTTGCAGTGAACACCTTGTCAGCTTCACCTCCTAAGTATCCAGATGCTACGAAATTCTTGTTTAGGCCACCACCAATCTACCTGTCAACTTCCCCAGCTTCGGCAGGCATTATTCTACGAGCATCTAACTAGTATTATGGCGCCACTTGAAGAAGTGTATGATATCACAGAGGATTGTGATGTTATTTCAGTTGAAAGGGACATGACGCATGACGTCCAACGATTGGGGCAACGGGAGGTTTCGTCCAGGCAGGAGTAAATAAGTGTATCACTACTGCCAAAGACTCCATCCGGCGATGAAACTCAACTTAAGTCCTTGACCGAAGGAGGACAAAAGTCCGCGGCATGCTTGAAGAGGAGCTGAGTAAGTTAGAGATTTCCTTCAAGACAAGGCGGCAAAGATGGAAGTTCGGCAAATAGATAAGTGACCTGAGACTACTGGTGCCATTAGTACAGATATTAGAGAAGTTGGTATGCAATTTGGTGCACTAAGAGAAGAGGAGAAGAGGAGAAGAGGAGAAGAGGAGAAGAGGAGAAGGAAGAATAAGAGGACGAAGAAGAGAGGAGACTGCTGGGAGTAGGAGAGCACAAGAAGTGGAAGTAGTTAGGATAAGAGGGGGAAAAGAAGCGCGGAGGGCGATTATTACGAGTGTTGTGACTTGGTGTAACGGGTAACGGGAGTTTAGGGGGAACTGGTTGGTTTGACTTGGGGTTTTTAGTAAATCCGAGAATCGTGTGCGGCACGAGGGACAATTTGGAAGGAGATTTTCCAAGTTTCTAAGATTCCGACTCCTGTCACTCTGCATATCGCCGGTAGTGGCTGTCACATCTTGGCACGGTGCATAAGAAAGTTTCCTGCATATCAAAAACTTCTCTGTCTTTTTTATAAGTAACCAATCGATTAGCATTTGGGATGACGATATGCAGTAGTAGAAAATTAGTTTTCTTTGTTTATATTTCTTTTCTCTAATTGATTAACACCGAGGTCGGGCTTAGTACCACCGAGCACATATGAACAAGTTTCAAGATGAGAGCTCTACTATGCTGGTAGGCGCATTTATTACAAAGAGCATCGTTCCGTAGTGCTCTTTCTTAGAGAGCCCCACGGATGTCAAAAGTCAGTTAACCAGTTTTGATGGGTATGCGAGGTTGCGTTAGCTGTGGTCGTATTTTTTGCCTTCGGTGCCGGGAGCCGTCTTGGAGCCTTGGTCGCGACTCGCCGGGAACGCCGGTCGCATTAAAACGGCTGTAAGTGGTATGTTGCTGTAATGTCTGTCACGCTGGGAGCGAGTCGATCGACGACATATCGTCTCACAGCTCATCGCGCCTAAATGGTGAGTATCCATATTCCGTCACCCTGCTGGCTACTCTCCACAGCAAAGCCCACCACAACGGCGCCAACGCGCTTCCAGCACAAACAACCGCACATAGCGCCTAACCTCGCCGTTTATGCGATTCAGTTGTTTCCGTCCGATGCTTTTTGATGCTTGGATGTTAATTTCGCGCTTTCCATAAATCAGCGGCTTTGACAGGTTATGGTTCCCTTGGTGGAACGATGACATCGTGAAAGCAGGCGATTGCTAGTGTTCTACCCCAAAGAGGAACTCGCGCTACTGCAAGGTAGATCTGGCCACAACGCCAGAACGCCAGAACGCCAAGCTGAGAAGGCGCGTGTTTGTTGGTTTGCTTGTCTCGCCGCAACGCGGTGGAAAGGGATAAATATGATGTAAGCGTGATTCTGGATGGAGTAAATATTGAATGATGTCAAAAGGACAGATGAAGGATTTCGCAAGCTGAAAGACGCGTCTTTGTTTCAGTTGTGCATGAGTGCTGAAAGAGCGACACGAACGACAGGTGAAATCATTGTGATGTTGCAGAGCGAGGAGGTGCGCCACACTGACAGACGGCGCTGCGAAAGAGGGCAGACAAGGCTGTGAACAGGCAGTGGTGCAAGGGTTGTGCTTGCGCTCGTTGTTCCATTCGCTCCTGCTAAGACTCGTGGATTCTATTCTAACCTTATCCAGTCATTTAGCGCCACGCGGCCCACCCTTAAACTGGAGTTGTCCACTTCCCGAGATTGCGAAATCAGGCATCCAGGCAGAGCCACACATGGTTAAATAGATCGGTCCCCCCCAGCGCCCAATTTTCGATCTCTTTGCGAGCGTCACCTGAATTTCAAGGCCAACGTAGTTTCATCAACTCCACCAACACTTCGTTGTCCAAACGTCAAAACCACATTCTTTCGAGGATAACACTCTACCACAAAATACTCACGATTAATAACACATCTTCGAGTACTCACTCACTGTGATCTCAATACAATAAGTACCTCGCAGTACTTGACGATTCACAGCACTCGATAAACTAGGGGAGGCATTTAGTTGTTCATCCTCATTACGAAACCGCAAACGACAACTTCACTGTTCGATCCTTTGCAACAACCACATCTCCGCGACTCCCATATACAATCTTGACAGACACAACAAGATCGGTTTCGCAAACTCAAAACGAATATCTTCAAAATGAACGCTATTCAAACTCACCCCGAAAACGCGGCGCAGGCAAAGACCTTCATCGCCCCAGGCTCTCTCTCCTTCCCAGGCGGTGCCGGTGATATCACTCCACCAAACGCCGAGGGCGACAAGGCAAACCCAATGAAGGCTGGCGCACCACAACAAGCCGCCCAGGCCACACCAGCGACCCCAGCTGCGACGCCGGGCGCAACCCAAGGTGTTTCCGGCATCGTGCCAACCTTACAGTAAGTATACCCCGTCTGATATCTTGCGTTTATTCAAGAGGCTTATCTTGCTCGTAAAGAAACATCGTTGCCACGGTCAACCTCGATTGCCGCTTGGACCTGAAGACGATCGCTCTGCACGCGAGAAACGCCGAATACAACCCAAAGGTACTTGCTGACTCTAGGCTCTGCACTGCTTTTGTCTATGCTAACCCACACAGCGTTTCGCGGCTGTCATCATGAGAATCCGTGAGCCGAAGACCACGGCGCTTATCTTCGCCTCTGGCAAGATGGTCGTCACTGGTGCTAAGTCCGAGGACGACTCCAAGCTTGCCTCGCGCAAATATGCGAGAATCATCCAGAAGCTCGGCTTCAATGCCAAGTTCACGGATTTTAAGATTCAGAACATTGTCGGCTCTTGCGATATCAAGTTCCCAATCCGTCTTGAGGGTCTTGCTTCCAAGCATCACAACTTCAGCTCTTATGAGCCCGAGTTGTTCCCTGGTCTTATCTATCGTATGATCAAGCCGAAGATCGTTCTGCTTATTTTCGTCTCAGGCAAGATTGTCTTGACTGGTGCGAAGGTGCGCGAGGAAATTTACCAGGCGTTCGAGATGATCTATCCTGTCCTTCAAGGTTCGTACTCACCAACACTTTATATCCTCGACCTCGCCATCACTTGTCGGCAGTACTAACTTCCATCCACAGATTTCAAGAAGGTCTAAACCACCTCTTATCATGAAGACAGGTCGATCACGCGATCAACGATCGATCTGACTAGCCTTGTCAATCCTTTCGAAGTTTGCAAACATACTATGCATCTACGATTGGAAAGGCTCGGTGTATCAGTATGCAACCGTGTAAAACAAACATATTTTCTTTCTCATTAACGAATCACGAAACACAAAAAGAAAGATAGTCCTGGGGTAACCTCGCATCACCTTTTCGGAACCATTCATCGTCGTCAAGCATCTCATGGATCGACTGAAGATTTGGTGAGAGGAAGTTCTTGTGGCTCATCGATACTGCGGCGAACAAAAGGCGTTTGATAAATGGAGGGGAGCTGATATGGCATTGCGTGGCGTTTGGGGGCTGAAATTCTTATCCCGAAGGGAAAGATAGATTGATTGCATGCCTCGTGGCAATGAGGCTTTTCGTTGAGACAGATATGATGGCCTATCGTGGAACAGAAGTGTGGTAGCTTCTGATGCTGCAGAGGGGAAGTAATACTTGAGCTCATGGTGTGGGGCTTCTGGTGTCCTTGTGTCGTCTCGAAAGAGATCGCGAAAGGTACCGTGTCGGTGGGCCGACACGTCTGGCACTCTTTACTGAGCTGCTGGCGGGAGTATAAATATCGCTGGTATTGGCGATGTCGACACATTTATTGATATTGGTATGCGATATCGTGCTAGGTTTGTGACACAGTGGGTGTTCTTAAGGGTTGACGAAGCGACTTGTTGTACCCGGCCTCGACTTTGGTCGCGGCCTTGGGAGGTCCGTAAGTGCTGCTCGATGCCACTGCGCATGCTTGCTGGGTGGTCGTACGGCACTATGGGCTATTTATAGTGATAGTGACTAGTCGAATATCATGTGTGTCAATGAACCTTGCTGTTCGTGTTCTTCGTGATATGAGCGCTGTAATATGGGCGTTTGTTCCTCGGAGATGTCGAGCTTGTCAGATGCTTATCGTGTTGGGACGCCGTGCTGAAGGCCGAACCCAAGTGTCGTCACCTTGTTGTCTTCGCCGCTGGCAGTTATTAGTCCGTATCTTTCAAATCTAGGGTCTACTTATTTTGGGTTCTCATTACATGGCGTTAAAGCTAGAGAGTGTATTATCCTGTAGCCTGCCCAGTTCACAGCTGCCGTCGGAGTATCGAAGAGTTTAGTGCTTGCTTGAATGAAGGTGAAAGTTCACTGTGTGTCGATTGAGCCTTGTTGTCTTGCGATATGTGGCATCTCGGACTTTCGATAGTCCTCAGTCAGTTTGCTCGTTTCGTTAGGGCAAATGACTTAAGTTGCTGAAAGAGTTTCCGCTGAAACGCAAGGCTATGGAATGCTTACTGGATAATGATGCGTAGATGGAGTGGCAGGCGTGTATGCTGTCATGACTTAACTCCCCTTCTCTCCAGAACTTTATCTTGGCGTGTTCCGTTAAGTTCGAGCATGAACTCTACAGGATAAAAGTGAGAAATAAGTTGAGAAAGCAGATGAGACGAGTGGCCGATTGAGGCACCTAGTGCGATCGAGACCCAAAGGAAACAAAGGTTGTCCGGCCGAGGAATGAGGTTAACATTGGTGGCACCAGGCGAGGTGTGTGAACAGGCCATGTCATTGTTTGATGGTAAGACATGTCACATTGGAGCACAAAGAGTGCCAAGCTCGAAGCTTGCCGCTCAAGATTATGAGCCTGAACTTATTTCAATGGGTGAGAGAAAGCATCGCACGAGATGCAGGTTTCTTAGTTGTTAGGGAACTAACGCAATTCTCACCTTTCGGTCAGTGGTTTCCCAGACTGGCGCTTTGCGACTCTGGAGCATATCAACGGCCCTTCGACCACCTTACGGCAAACGTTCCGCCGGCTAACTGGTTGCTTTAGCAGTCCATTACTATCACGAATTACTAGCCAGAAGGCCGGTGTCATAAATGCTTCTAAATCCATAAAACTGCAAGCGATTGCTAACAAATTAGCAAGCCACCTTAGCATGAACTCTTGATTCAGAGAATACAACAGGAACTTGGAAATTGATATGCTTTAACTTTTAAGCTCAAGGTTTCTTCCTCCCGCGCCCTGCCACAACCGTAGTCGGTCATCAAATTGACTTTTGACGGCGCAAACTGGTTAGCATTATGATGATATCGGGTGCGCAGTTTTCTCCAGAATTGGAAGATATCTGCCGCGCCAAGCTCATTCACTTTTTGTTCATTGACTGCCACTACGCGCTAGAATGTACATTTATCTATCAGACTATCTCCCAAACTGGCCCTTCCCACCCTACGCCACCACCTCCAACGCCCCAACGCCCTCCTCCAGCCCCTCCAAGCCCGCCACTCCTTCATCCACCATCACCTCATCGCCCCTCTTGAATTCCACCACAGTTCCCACAGGGCTCATCATCGCTTTCTCGAGACTTCTCACGTACTCAGGCCAGTCGCCTATCGAGCCAAACACCCGTGTTTTTCTAACCCCTCTTATTCCCTCGAATAACCTCAACACCTCATTACCTGAGCCTCGGAACTGGCTCTGAAAACACTCCACCGTCAACTCCTCCTTCCCGCTAAACGCCCTCTCCGCATCCTCAGCCGAAAACCTAGCATCACACTCCAACCTCACAAATATATGCCACTTCTGGATTAGAGATATTAAATGGGCCGAGGTGACAGGGTCGAGCCACCTGCGTAATTGGGGCAAGGAGGTGAGTTTGGTAGGGTGTGCGATGAATGTGTTTTGTTGGAATAATCGGGGGAGCGATTCGTGGTATATGCGTTTATTGATGCGCAAGACCTGAGGGTATATGGGCCATTTTTCACCGATTGTGGTTGTGGCGGAGGGAGGGGGGATTACTAGGAGGAGGTCGTATATAGTGTTGCGAATTTCGCCTGGGAGAGAAAGAAATTTGAATGTGTCGGAGATATTTGGCGAAGAGGTTATAGAATGTTGAGAGGAGGAGGATATGAGAGTGTTAGACGAGGATGCGGTGAAGGTGGGTCGGTCCGTTGACGGTGAAGCCATCTTGAAGGATATGACGCGAGAAGACGCTTGAATCAGACTAAGAAAATAGACTTACATTGGGAACAAGAAAGCGGAAGCCAGGAGCTGAGGGTTGTGACAAAGCGTGATGTAGTAATTGATGACGAGGAGAAGGATGTGGGGGATTAGATTGCCAAGAGATAGATCGGAACTTTGCTGTTTGCGGTCCTGACACCTCTTATCGTTACACGTTCAGAAAGGCCGTTCTTGTGCGCCAACCCGCGCCTACATCTTCTTATGCTTCAATCGCAGCCGAATATCCATATTCAGCAGTGTGATGAATATAGAGCATTAGTTGTGAGACACGACAAGCTAAGTTGACTCTCCTTTATCTATCCCATGACCCTGTCACTAGCCGCCCGGCTGTCTCAATTACGCCATACTTCTCCGACTCTCATCTTCCTCCTCCGTCAACAACGACCGATGCATCACCAACAACGACCATCATGATATTTGCCTTCCTCCCAGCTCTCTCTCACGCCTTCGGCTGGATATACACTCTCGCCTGGTCCCTCTCCTTCTACCCCCAACCCCTCCTCAACCTCTCCCGACGCTCCACCAGCGGCACCACAATCGACTTCCCAGCCATCAACATCCTCGGCTTCCTTGCCTACTTCACCTCCAACGCCTTCTTCCTGTACTCCTCCACTATCCGCTCCCAGTACGCGGCGAGGAACGATGGGTTGACGTCCACTGTGCAGTTCAATGATTTGGTGTTTGCGGCGCATGCGACTGTGCTTGCGGTTGTGACTACTAGTCAGTATTTGCCGGGGATGTGGGGATGGGAAAAGACTGGTAGAAGAGGGGAGAGACTGTCGGGGACGGTGATGGGGATTATTATCGGCAGTCTTGTCGGTGTGGGAAGTGTGGTGTGTATTGTGGCGAGCCATCCGGGCCAGGATGTTAGGAGGGAGTGGGCTTGGATCGATGTTGTGAGTAGTCTCTCTTTACTTTTTTCTTGGTTATGTTGGGACGATGGGATACTGGGTTGATGGAGAAAAGAAAGCTTAGCTAACCGGTCACCACATATCTACGCCATCTCCTACGTCAAAATCGTAGTAACGCTCGTAAAATACATGCCGCAAGTCCTGACGAACTACCGAAACAAATCCACACATGGCTGGTCTATCTTTCAAATCTGGCTCGACTTCGTTGGCGGAGTACTCAGCTTGTCGCAGCTGGGTATTGATTCGTATCTGCAGGGAGATTGGAGCGGGCTGACTGGTAACCCGGTGAAGCTTGCGCTTGGGAATATCGCGATTGTGTTCGATATTATCTTTATGACGCAGCATTATATTTTGTATCGCGGTAATGAGAAGGAGGAGGCGGAGCCGCTGCTGAGAGAGCAGGGAGACGTTTGAAGAGACGGATACCTATTGTTGTCAGCATGCAACATCATAGACAGCACTTCGAGCCGGAAGCTCTTTCGCAAGCTACCGAGACGTTGCGGATTATCAACAAAGAGGCAGGACCTCCAAGCAGCTCACTACAGCCACACTCAGCATGGCCACAAAGGCCACTTTTATTCATCAAATCAATCGGCTAGCCTAGAACTTAGAATCGATACCACTTTACAGCATAGCATAGACAGCATTTTCTCAATGTCATCAGCACACTTTTCTTCACTATATTCAGCAATTCTACAGGACTTCTTCAAACTTGCGGCTGAGTAGGGGGTTCAACGCCCTGTTGCGAGGGTTGATCGTGGTATGAGTTGATCACATAGCTCTTAAACCACAGTCACTGATGATGCGACGCAGGCGATTCGAATACTGCCTGCCTCGGATTCGCGTTTCCTCCACCGCGACCCATTTGTAGGTCACCGTTTGCGGTGAATCTTTGGCTCTCTACTAGTGGTATGAAGATGTGTACTTTATTCTCGCATTTTCCGAAGACTGGCCATCGAGTATATATATGTTCTTAGCGCGATGGCCCGCTGTATTCTCCGCAACTTACTTGGAAGCACATTCAGTGCAGAAACCGTCACCATGCGCATACAAGACAAACGTTAGCGTTCAGCCTTCTGTTGCCTCCATGAGAACGCTGCCAATGCAAGGCGTAAGGCGTGGCACCATGAGCGGTTTGCTTTGTAGATTTGCGTTTACACCAGGCTAAATACCATGACCATCAGTACGCAACGTCGCTTTTTCACGTTGAGCTTCACGCAACTACGCGCGTTCACGTTTACAGCAGAATGTGCCCGTCAACATAGCATGTGCAACAACGCTCTGTGTTTACGTGTAAACGCATGACAACGTCAGTTCGCACGCATAACCCAAAGCGTAAACGCATCAGTAAGCAATTTCATGCTCTTCCCTATTCACAAAGTTTTGGCTTATCGTCGTTGAAGCAACGCTTTTTTACGCAAAGCGTTTTCTGTTTCATTTTCACAATTCACGTCTACCCTTTGGGTGTCACTTCCGCATTTACATCAACAACCAGCTTCGATCTTCTTGAGACATAAAACATTATCCACCGACCAGTTAACACAAGTGTCGTCTTCCAAAGAGTAAAGTTCGACCACTCTGTTACGTCGCGACACCAACCGATTGACTATGGCTCGAAAACCCATTTTCCCTCTGGGCAAGCCCAATGCCAATCGGAGCTCCTCTCCAGTTCCAAAATCTGACCAGATCGTCGTCTCACAACAAGCTTATTCTCGCGAGTGTGCAATTACCATAAGCTCTGTCGAGTCCGACCAGTCCGACCAGTCCATGGACTCCATTGAGCCCGTCGACCATAAGCCTCCTCCCATCCGCATCAAACTCTCCACCAAAAAGCACAAGACACCGCCCACATCAGGACTTGGAGTTGGCCAACGAATTGCACCAGGTTCTCCACCTCACCTCAAACTGCTCACCAATAAGCATCGCTCTCGCCCGCAGCGCAGTTCCTCACCTCTCCCACCCTCTCCACCACTACAGCTCAAACTCACCAATTCCCAAATCTCCAGCCGCACCTTCGCCCGCCGCCGCGCAACTACGAACATCGCACTCATTCTGCGCAGCTATGTACCAGACCTCGACACACACATCAGGATCGAGGAGGGTGAATGGGTGACCGATGTTAAGAGGATCACGAGCTGGACGTCCAGAGGCACCAACAAGCAAGGGAAGAGGGGGAGATTTCCTGGAAGATTCGTTGGAGAGATTGAGGAGGTAAGAAAGAAAGGAGATGCGGAAAGACGTGGTAGAGATGCATATCCATGTAAACTGGTTGGTCGAGAACAATATGTAAAGCGGACACAACCGGATGTGGACGTGGGTGGAGGAGACGACGGCGATGATGGTTTGGTTCATGCAGAAACCGGCAATCAACCGGTTAATCCTCAGAACATGGACGTGGATGGCAACGAGGACTCACCCTTCGGCGACTACGGCAATGAAGCAGCAGACCAACTCATGCGTGAGATTGCTGCACGCGATGCAGCGCCAGAAGCCACGGAAGAGGCGCTAGAGGGGAAAACAGGAGGCATTGCCACACGAGCAGTTCGCAACTATGAAGCAGAAGACGACGATGAAATCACTCTCGTTTGCGGAGAGCTCGTCACCAATGTCATGCTGCTCAAACGAGGAGATTGGTGCGAAGGCGCAAACCTCTCTGGTACGAGAGCCATCTTCCCGACTACCTCCATCACTTCCGCACTCTCATCAATCCAGACGATGCAAGACATACAAGACCGTCAGGCCTCCTCCCTCGTCTCCGCCCAGCCCAATGACCGCCAGGCATCTCATAAGGAGCCACGCTTCAACCCCAAATTCCGCGTCTTCAAGAAAGTTCGTCAGGAGCTGAACCACGAAACACAGATGGAATCTAGCAGGTACCAAGCTATAGTTCTCTATCCCTACAATAGTAAAGACGAGAATGAACTTGATTTTGTCGAAGGAGAGATGATCACCCATATCGGGTTTGCAATGAGGAATTGGTGGGTGGGGACCAACTCGCGAGGCGAGGTGGGAAGGTTTCCGCCAGGACGAGTTCAGCTGATGGAACAATCGGAGAAAGAGCAGAATGTTATTGAGCTGAGCTCGGACAGCGAGCAAGAACGGGAATCGGAGGATGAGACGTCTGATGATGAGGCATCAGAAGGAGGGAGGATGAATGTGGCGGAGACAATTAATGTGCGCAAGCCGGAAACTACTGCGATCGATAGTAATGGCTCTGATGATGAAAGCCTCTTTGGAAGTGCTCTAGAAGATATTATGGAGTTAGATACTCAGCCGCGATGCTCGGAAGCTATAATTGTATTAGCCGACTCGGACACGCCATTCGAAGATTCTCTTGAGCACACTCCGCCTGTCCGGTCGGTCCGCAGTCCTCTCTTTCGTGCTCCAGCAGAGCCCGCAATAATTGCTTGCGAGTCTGGCCAGAACCTAGCAACGGAACATGCAGCTGACTTTCCAACTTCAGCAGGGACATATCCTGTAACCGATATTGGCAAGGACTCAGCGGTCGAAGAACCCGACAGCAAGCCAAAGGTGAAGACGCTTAGCAAGCGCCAGGCTAAAAATAAGGCCAAGAAGCTAAGAAGAGAGCTTAAGTGTCGACCTGTCTACAAAGAGCACGAAGAAGTCCTTCTCGGTATGGTCGAGCTCTCTCATCTGCGTGACGTGGTCAACGAGCACGCCGCCATCCGCCGAGCGATCTACAAAGCCACCACAAACATTCCCAACCGTGCTGCCGAGAAGGAGGCCGAGTTAGAGCAGAGGCTCATGAAGGTAAGGGAGATGTGGGAGCCTTACACCAATAAGGATTACTCCGAGTTCAGCACCCTCTCTCCAGAAGAGAAGATTAGGCTAGAGACCGAGGAGAGACAGATGGTCGAGAAGCACGCAAGGAATATGGAGAAGAAGGGTAAACCACTCAGGAATGTTGTCACTGAGTCGGAGTATAATTGGCACAAGAACATTGGTGGACCAAAGTATAAATTCTCTGGTAGTGCTTTTAGAGAGGTTCAGCGAGACCTTTATGATATGGACACGCAGGCAATCAAATTGGGGTCAAATGGTGCTAAGGCATGGGAGAGCGTCAAGGAGAAAGAAGCAAGGAATGCTGATAGAGAGGCTCACTCAAAGGAAGCTGAGTATCAAAGTAAGTTATTATTCATCCGAGAGGAGAATAAAATTAACTAACATGGGATAGAAGTCCTCAAGGGCTGGACGACTCGAGAGTTGATGTGGCTTCGCGCCCGTGTTAAGTCTCCCGAACAGAAGTCGGACAAGCAACTCGCACAAGAATACAGCGAGAACTTCCGAGGCCACGACCTTTCGGCTGCTGTAAAAGATATCATCTATGCTACTAAGAATCTTATCGTGCTGCCTCAGTATCAGCCGGAGAAGCTGTGGGAGGATGTGCCGGGAAAGATTGGATACCTGCTCGGCCTGCACGCTCTGCAGCTAGATGAGGGCAAGCCGACTCATGGGATACCGGGCTCCTATGAGAAGTGCTACAAGTGGATGATGGAGAAATATCCCTTCCATCAGTACCCAACCACCCCCGGCCTTGATCAGAGGATCAATATAGAAGCGGCATTGTACTACTACCACGAGAATAGCGCTCTCTTGGGACATGTCAACATGTAAGTCTCGGCACGCTCTTGATCTTGTGCATCACTAACCTATCCAGCATCCGCACATATCCAACACGCCACAGCTCTCCCTTTATCTCTCTAATTCTCAATCTCTACTCTGCTGGCAAGACACCCCGAGAAATTCGGGCCGCAACCAACAACGAGGCTTCCGTCGACACGATTATCTTCATCCTCGTCCGCTTCTCCAAGAAATTTTACAAATCCTGGAGCCCAACCGACCTCGGCGCTCCTGACTCCTACTTCACCACACTCAAATCCGAAGGCGAGAAAGTCCTCGAGTTCGTATGCAAGACTGCTGGATTTCCCCGCAAATATGGAGGGGCGCCGGAACATATGAGGGACGACCCTGATGAGGAGTCTGGGTTGGCGGAAGAAGGCGAGGATCCAGATGTCTGGCGGTGGGATGGGGAAAAGGATGAGGAGGCGATAGCCAGTGCGAGGGAGAGGAAAGAGACGAGGGAGGAAAGGAGGAAAAGGATGAGGAGGAAAGCGTACTATCGGAGGAAGGGGGCCGGGAAGACTGCTGTGGGGTTGAGGGATGGTTGCCTGGGTGGAAAGGCGAGTTGAAAGAGGAATGATGGAGAGGTTGATGACAACGATGACTATGAGGCTAGTAAGAAGATGAAAAAGAAGAGAAAAGGCAGCTCGAATGAGAAGTTGGGATCTCTGTTTTCTGAGTAGTGGACAAAGATTGTCAGACTGGCGATAATGGCATAATTTTCTTGAGCTTGGGATAGGCTCCCATGGCCATCTCCCAACACAAAGGCATGAAAATGTCTCTTAACAGGTTGGCCGCGGAACATTCTTTTTCTCACTGAATGTGGCACTAATTGACAATCAACGCTCTAAAGGAGTTGAGCCGTAAGCTTTATCATAGCATTGATGCAAGTGGCCTTGACGAGATTGTGAAACCAAAGGCTAGGATGGAGGCAGATGAAACTCGAGGTATGTATATAAAGTACTATGGCGATTACGAGACTTCCGCTTCTGTTCTATCTTTACTCAGTCCCCGAAAATTGCATATATCCGAACTCTTGAGCAGGCTCAGATATCTAGTTCATCAAAATGCCATTGGCACAACTCAGCTTTCAGCAAGATGCGGCGTGAGCGGTCCGAATTCTATTCACTGCAATCATAGTACTACTCCTGGCGGTGCTGCGCTATAACAGGGCGAACATTGCGGGCGCCTTTCGTCCTGTTGTTGTTTGTACTTTTGCAAGTTACAGCTAGGCTATTGGCTTTACCGCTGGGCCGTTCAATTTACATCCTTCCACACAGGCCTATGCAGATGACGCCAGGATAATATGGGATGGGGGCTTGCAATTGCCGCAAGGGTCGTCGGCTTTGAATAGGAATTGGCGCAGGGACAAGCCCAAACTCATAAAGCTCAGATCAGAAGAGGGCTATCGAGACATGAAGGACTTCTTTCAGGAAGGCCGCGATCAAGCAAATGAGTTACAAAGGATAATAGAAAGGCTGTCACAAAGCTTTTGAAATTCTTGGTGGCACGTCCTGATCTTCCTGGTTCACTTCACAGGCGGATGCACGACATCCAGATATGGAACGATACTTACATCCAACGCTGCCGCGGAATGGTCGAGTATGTGAAGGCGCACTGACGTTTTGCCTTGGAAGGGTTGATAATTATGAATAAAGGAACGGAAAACTACCAAACTGCCACTTTTGGAAATTCAAATACCGAATTTACGGGAGTATAAGACACACTAATCCATAAGTTTACCCCACTTATAAGACCCTCTCCCAGGAAGGAATTCTCGGACTTTTGAGCTCAAAGCGATGTTTCTACAACCACTTATGCCTTTGACATAAGGCCATCCTACATTATAAGACTCCCTTCGGAACGCTGTTCTGACAGCTCTCTGACCGACTGTACCGGGTCGTAAATTCCCGTTAATTGGGCATCCAAACTGCCACTTCTACGCTCGTGACACACACCGTCTCTTCCTCCATTTCCACTTCTTTCTGCTCTTCTCGCCATTCTCAATCCTCCATTGGCTGGTCTCTTTGGGCTATCCGAGCCCTCAAAAGGGTCCTCGACTTCGCTGTGGTTAACGACGAGCTCAACTAGCTCGTAGGGATCGTAGGAGTCAGCTCTTTCGAGATTCCACGAACTCTGCAAGCTCCGCTTCTGCTTGTGCTCGCTCCTCCTCTGTCTCCTCTCCTGATGTGTGGTGGAGTTGAGCAGCGAAAGCATCTAACTCATCCATCTCACGCTGCCAGTCACGCTTACGACACCGCGACCTCAATCTCTGGCGACAGTAGTCGACCAGGTCCATTTACATTCTTGGATTTCCAATGTCAGCTTCTTCAACCTAACCTGGCTTAGTTGTGCATGAGCGAGCGTTATAGTTGCTGAGCTGACGACAGTTTTCGCAAATCCACCTTTTTGCTGCTTCTGTGTCCTTTCTAAGGCGCTTCGTTGTTAGCCGCCCTTGCTGTTTTACATACCTCGGTGGCTTCATTCTCGGGTCCGGCTGTAAACCCTCAATACTGAGTTAGTATAGTGGCATCTTGTAAGTGGCACGATACGTCTCTGTCAGGTAAGACCCATAGAAGGAGTTCAATGGGTCTTTTCCAGCAGTTAAGCAAGCTATAATCATTTGCTTGCATGAGTTGCGATACCCCATTGGCTGTTTGCACTCACTTTTGGGCGAGTTGCTAATGTCCACCGCAAACTTCTTGCCTTGAAGATCCTCGACCCGGTAGATGTTGTCACCAGATGAATGAACTCTATAGTGAAGAACAGCTCGAGAGCGCCTTTCAAAGTGCCTGAGCTGAGTGTTAACAACCAGTCCTGATTGCAAGCGGTGCTTGCGTTGATACCAAGTCTCCATCACGTAAGCCTAAAATTTATCTACCATTTTGACAGGCGGTAGCCGGCGAAGCTTCTTAAACACAGCATTGAGCGATTCCGCGATGTTGGAAGTATCATGCCCGTACCTTGAAATCGGAAAGCGATAGCAAGCCCATGAACTTTAGGGAAATCTCGCAAATACTCGGCGGCTGCTAGATTGTACTAACTCTTTTTCAGCCTCATATAAGAGTGCTGTAGTACGAGCCTGTGCCATCTTCCAAAAGATCGTTCGGGCAAAGTCCATAAGTCGCCCGCATGTTAACTGCTAAATGCTGGAAGTACATCGCTTGATAGGCGTTTGGAAGCTGGGAGTCGATTCGGTTTGCGATTTCCTTCCCTCGATCTGAAATGAAGTCAAATTCCTCAATATTTATGCCAGGAAATGTCTCCAGATGATCGTTAAAAATCAGTTCCACCATACCCAATTTTCCGTTGATACAAGCGTCCAGGCGAGAATGGCGATTTGGCTGTTGCCGTCAATACCGGTAGCTATAAGCAGCATCATTCGGAATTAATTCTTTGTCTGGGTGCCGTCGAGGGCAACAAAGGTGCAGAGATGCCCGAAAGTAACACAAGGGCCAACGCCAACAAGGAAAGTCAAAAGCGCCTGTATCACCATTCCCGACAAGCTCAAAATAATGATTCTGCCTGTGCTCATCGTTCAGCGCTTTCATGCGCTTTGCGAGGTCCGACAAGAGGGTAAAAAAGTCAATATGGACCCGGTAAGCTTGTTGATAACCTGGGTCACAGCCTCGCCTGGTGGGTGGAAGGACTGGACCTGAGCTACTAACTGATTAGCAGTGTTTGAGGAGTGTTTAGGACGACTGACCTGGTGCGATGACACGGTAGGTATCTCTTAAGTAGGAGATTTTGGTACCGACACAGAAGACCCAGAGCCTATGCAGCAAACAAGCGGCGACGATATCGATTCCTCTACTCACAAAAGCTCGCACCAATCCCGTTCGCATCCCTAGCGGCAATACGGGATGCCTGTTTATGCTACTTGCAGCGAGCAAGAAGGTTCGAACAGTCGCCCTTGTCATAAAGCAAGAAGCGACTTTGCAGCTGGCAGCGAATACCTAGTATCGGCACCGACTAGTCCAACTAGTTATATGGGATCGCCTTTCGATGACGGCAATGCTTTCAAAGCCGGGGATCACAACTCTGAAGATGAGTTTTGCGAAAGCCCCAGACCCTCAAAACCATTCTACGTGTCTCAACGGTGAAGAAGACGCTCAAGCTCTATCGAATCAGATAGATCAATAGACTTCAGAACGCTCAGAAGGGAGACGAGAACGCTAGATTCCAGATACTAATAAATGACAACGAACAGATTGGAGCATTGGCCGAAGCTGGAAGCGGAGACCTTGGATTAAACTGACCAGCGATGAAGGAAACCGATTACTCGGGAACTTCGTTATATAATCCCTTTTTCACAAAGACAAACTGGTTGTCAGTGATTCTAGACTCATCTCGGATCAAGAGCCGCACAAGAAAGAGGTATTGTGGGTATTAGCGGTCGGCCATGCTAGCTCTTCATCAGAGATTGCCGACCAACGTCTAGCTGGTGCTACTTAGCGAGGAATAGCGCTAAAGGGCGCTTAATCATCGTGCGCACCTTTGCTAACTATTTCATGTAACCATCGCCTCGTTCGTATCGCGCACAGTTAAATGGAGCCTAACACGTCAGCCAAGCCACAACCCGCACCCCGTACCCCGCATTTCATTTTTAGTCAGCCTGCAGACGACAACCACTAACCATTAATATATAAGCTATATAACCCCTCATGCCTACTTCAGTCCTTCGATCAAAACTCGGTTCTTTGAAAACAAAACTTGGAAGCAATTCGTATAAATCGACAAGTAAATCAGCAGAGAAAGCCTCGGATAAATCCTTGGCAGCAGTTCCACCAGCACCTCCGGCGCTACAACGCACACCGACAAACCCGTTGTTGGATAATCCAGCCGCGGCAGATAGGATGGCGGAGATTACTCGTGAGCAGGCTATTCAAGCTTATGGCTGGGAGGCAGTGCCGAGGAAGACGGAGGAGCTGTTGAAGTTGGCCGAGAATGTGAAGGGAACGGGAGAGGTTAGAGTGTTTGGTTATGGGGATTTGGAGACGTTGTGTCCGAGCACGGATCTGAGTCGGAGAGTGAAGGATTATGCGGAGGTTCATTTGCCGAGGGAGACGTTTAATCATTCTATGAGGGTATTTTATTATGGTAAGCTATCGAATAATACTGAAGAAGGATGTCTTGGTTGGGTTCACGAGTACTGACAATGAGAAGGAATGGCGATTGCGTCGAGCATCTTTCCGTCGTGGTTGACTCAGTCTTTCGTAGAGACATACTACATGACCTCCCTCCTCCACGACATCGGCACAACTGACACCAACACCTCCTCCACCCTCCTCTCCTTCGAATTCCATGGCGGCGTCACAGCGCTTGCTCTCTTCTCCACACTCGGTGCCCCAAAACCCCAAGCTGAAAGCGTCGCCGAAACCATCATCCGCCACCAGGACCTAGGCGACACTGGAACAGTGTCGCGCAACACGGCGCTGATTCTCTTGGCTACGCTCTTCGACAATGTTGGAGGCGGAGAGGAACTGGTGCGCAAGGAGACGATTGAGAGTGTGGTGGAACGCTGGCCGAGATTGAAGTGGACTGGATGCTTTGCTGCGACGGTTAGGAGGGAGATTGGGCAGAAACCTTGGTGTCATAGTACGCATATTGAGGGGTTTGCGGAGAAGATTGAGGCCAACAGGTTGATGGAGCCTTATGAGTAAGTGGGTCAGCGGATGAAACGGAGTGTTTGGAGTAGTACTGCAGGGAGAATGGATGTAGTTGCGATAGAAAGAGAGAGCGATTTTGCCGGAGTTTGTTTATGGGTGGCGTGCTCATTAATGAGGGTGAGTGTTGTTCGGAGGTTTAGGTAGCGAGGTATCTGTACTTCAGTCATCGCGTAATCATGGCGTCGTTGATTTCTAACATCTGCGATAGTATGGCAGGTCAATCGATTCTCCTTTCTACCATTCATCTGTAGCCTTATCACAACACATTAAAAATAAGGGCAAAAGAATGATATACCCTACCCCAAAGGCGGAAAAGGATTATCTGCTCACTTTCACTTTCACTTTTTAAAGAACGATCTAACCCCCATCCCGCTTAAGATTGCGTCAAGCGGCCAAAAGTTCTCGGATATCCTTCATCACAGTTAGGCGAGATTTGGCCACGACTTATATGGCCACTAACCGGTCACAGTCCCTCGACACTTGCTGCTCACAACCTGAGCCAAAAACACTTTTTTTTTCCAGCTTTAAATCATGAGAGCTCATGAAAGTTCGATTTCACGCCGTTTACAGGTTTAGAGCCGGTACATTGTCGTGTGTTGTGGGTCATGGGCTTGTGACGGCAATACGACGTGGTAGATCGTTTGAAAAGTTGATAAGGGTAGTCAAAATCTCGCGGGTGGGTACTGGGGTATTATATACCAGGTAACTACCCAGTTTGTGGTACCCGGCTCGCAGCGCTGTTGATTAGCATCCACAAACATATCACCTTCGCTCCAAACTGGGAAGTTTGAGGCATTCTTGTTGTTGTGTGCGCTGCAATGCAAGCAAACAAGACAACAGACATTATCCATGTCACATCTCCCAAAATGTCCCAGCTCCTGCACAAGCCGGCACCGCCTATAAAGACTCTCTGGGTCCATGCGCCTTCTTCCCATTGTTCAGCGGTATGCTGTATCGTGGCAGCGCTGCCGCTTAGCGTCAAGCGCCATGCACTTCCTAAGCCTAGCTCATTGCGTTTAATCTGTCCGTGTGCTCCGGCCCCAGGTCTGAGACTGTCAGTCTTTACATTTTCCAAACCAAAAACTGGCAATAAGAAATCCGTGTCATCGCAACTAGTCTTTCCCGGAAACGGGGATCAGGGTAGTATCGCCTATCCATTAGGTAACTTTGAACACTGTGGCACTCCAGTAAAGACGTGATAAGAACGGTCATGAGATAATTTCATTACTTCGTGCTTGCTCTTTGTATAATGTACTATGCAATCCTATACAGTCTTTATACGCGTGATGTCCAACTCCTTCCCACCCCATCATGTATCGGCGCTCATTTCACCAACCTCAAGCATCTGGACCCATCTCCCCAGCTTCGCCCGGAGACGGAACAACCACTACTTCTTCCACGGGCAGCTCCACGTCTTTGACTGGATGAACTAATACCGGAGGCAAACACATCCTGCCTCCCAGTCCGCCCTCCTTTCGCAATTCCTCCTCCGCCCGCTCTCCCCCATCCACGCTTAAACCCAACCACCGCTTCCACAGATTCCCCGCAAAGCCGCCGTTGTAAAACCAAGACATACCAGCGAGGTTGTGTTCGCCATCTCCGAACACCGAAAGGCGGCCGGCCCCCGAGGCGCCGTTGCGTCCGCCATTCACAGTGCTTGCCAGATACTCCACCGGCCACTCCCGATCCACGAACATAGGGTGAGGCGCGTAGACGGCTTTGTATCCGTGTTGGAGGGCGAGCATCGGTGCGACCATTTCCGGGAACGCATGGTGCTTTTTAATCGCAGTTTCTCTGTGCATCGTGTTTAACAAGCGTCGGGAAAGACGACTTGCAGTAACCAGCGCGGTGCGGCGGGGTGGCAGGCCCAGGGTGCGGTTATACCCCGTCGCGTCGTCTCGTAATCCCCATGTGGTGCCCTGCGGGTCAAACATGGGATTCAACGTTATGAGATCCGCTGCTTCGCCGACGCCCCAGGTGTAGTTGTCTTCAGCGAAGGAGTGGGGTGGGACGGGGTCGGAGGGGGTCTCAAACCAATCTTCTTTATTCTGCGCTCTTTCCGGACCCCAGATCGGGCGGTCGGGGGTGGGTGCCATGAGCTTGCGGTCTTTCAAGGATGCGCCTTCGACGAGGTTGTTGGCTGATTCTGTGCCGCGCTCTGTTTGCTCTCTGACCATCTTGCTAAACTCCTCCCATGTGCCGTGGAGGGAGGGAATGTAGAAGCGGCTGTTACGCTCCCATAGGTATTTGCGCGGTTGTTTCTCAGTCCATCTATCCAATTTCTGAAACAAGTCGTAAAGATGCCCTGTGTACCGGATATCCATCTCCCACTGCCACACAAACTCATACTCTGGATGTCTACTCGCCCAATATTGTAGCGCTAGGACTAGCCCACGATACACGCCATGCACGGCCAGCCCGGGACCCCGCGCCCACGTCTCTTCCATGCCATTATACAACATCAGCATCTGTGTCTCTGACCAGAGACTCGCGATACCTATAAACTCCGCAGGAACGCTCTTCTCGAGATGCCTTTGATACGTCTCTGCATCGGCGAATGCGGGAATCGATTCGTCCTTCAGCTGAACGAGGAGGTGGATGTCGTATTCCCCTCCACTGCCGAGAGATAGCTCGGAGATTAGGGAGCGCAGGTAGAGGATGTCCTCTTCGCGATACTGAAAAGTATCCCAAGTCCTCACAACCACCGCCGTCCTCGGCACCGTCTTCTTTGGCTTAACCTCAAACCCCCCTACTTTCCCGTCTGTGACAGCTGAGGCGTTGAACCGGATAGCGTTTTGCTCATAACACCGCTTTTGCGCCGCCGCCCAGTCGACGTTACGGTAATCGTATTGCGCAGTTTCCTTCCAGACACCCTCAGCACCGGCTTGGTCGCCGTGCATGCCTGACGCTAATCCGCCTTTTCGGAGCGAGTATCCGTGGCCGTATGGACCGAGGCGGCCGTACCGGTCGAAGCAGATGTTTTCTGGGATACCGAGGAGGGAGTAGGAACCCATTATGTTGTCTGGAAAGCCTTGGGGACGGCCTGAGAAGTAATGCAGTTTTGGGATTTTCGCGTTTGTTTTCTCGTCGAGAAAGCATTCGTGCACTGGGTGGTGGGTTTCTAGGTAGTCGGGGGAGGTGTAGGAGGGGTAGGGGTTAAACACCTTATATTTCGGCGGCTCTGTCGCGAGCTTGATTGTACTCTCGTTGAACACCTGCTGCCCATTTCTATGCGGATATTCAGGTGTGTTGTCTTTGGGCTGCACCAGTGATCTTATCCCACCATAGTACCTTCTTAAAAATGGAAACTCTTCCCACTTATGTCTAGATTCATGCTCCATCTTCTCCTGCAGCCTCTGCGTATCCAACTGACTCATCCGTATCAGCGTAATAATAAACAGTATCGTCGCAGCCATTAAACTGAAGCACAGCCATCGCATTATTCGCTGCGGAATCCTGTACATGATATGTCGCGGCGGGCGCTGTTTTAGGACCTTGCTCCGTGGTTTCATCATCGGTTCTGAGGAGGAGGAGGAGCCGGTGGCGTGAGTTTCGTCGTCCGTCCATTCGTAGTCCCGATCAACGGGGGATTGCTTTTCTGTGTCGGAGTCGAAGGAGCCATTGGACGTGGACCGGTCCTGAGAGGAGGACATTTTGGAGTTGTAGAGGGGTATGGAACTGTCGCGACGGCGGGAGTTTTGGGCGCGAAACGCGCGAGAGGTTCTGAAGGAGCGCATTGCGTTGCCGGCGGCGGCAGCAATAAATATGCCGGATTGTGGTGATGAGGGCTATATGTGTTATAGAAGCTTGATGACGGTTAGTTGTGCTTCTGACAGCTTGGACGGGTTTTGACAGCATATAAGTGAGCTTACATCAGGAGCTCATGGGGAATTGTGGTGCGCCCCGAGGCAGCTGGGGGAGCTAGAGTGGAGTCGTCGCGTTTCTCACAAGTTAGGAAAGTTGTAAGCGAAGATATAGAGCTAACCACCCAAACTAATTGGCGACAATATCGCGGTTAATCGCAAAAGCCAATATGAAGGTTGTGTCCTGCGCATATCGCGATCTCTCTAGAAGCTAAGGCCCTTACCACACAAGGTTGCATTGGCGCGGCCGCCCCCATGTTTGTTTACGCGGCAATGGCCGCTTCCCCGGACTTATGTACGAGACACGCCGGAACTCTAATTCCACCTCCTCGCTTGCTCTCTCACTGACACTTCAAAATCATTGGTCGTCATAGCTTGCTCACTTGTACTCTCTTAAATGGACTGTATTATGGTCACTCTTGGAACCTCTAAACTTGGCGGTTTATCGTCAAGACACCTCAGACCATCCTACGCCTGAGATGCCACCAATGACGGCGAGTCCTGCGTGCCAAACGAGCACTGTGTAAGAAGCTGTCAAGGTCCTGGGAAACGTATGGGTTGCTTAAGTCAGCAGCATCTCCTCTTGTGTCTTTCGTCAAGTATTTGCGGACGCTGAATCAGGTAGTCAGTAAGAAGTAAGCTACAATAGGCCATTGCGTAGTACTTCCTCTTAGAGCAGCGTGCAGGTTCCTGATGGACATTCGCACCGGGCCTACCGGAAGTATTCCATTGCCCGTGTTTGCTTGCTCATTCGTTGCGTTTTCCAAAACAAGCTCTGCTTCACCTTTCTGCAGTTGTGATTGGAGGTTGAGCGCAACTGGTTTTGGGTCAAGTGACGATTTTCCGCGCCAAGTGTCAGCATCACGAACAACACCCCACTTGCGAAGGCACAAATACTCTGCGTCCTGCTCTCAAGCAGTGATACAGAAATTGTGCCTTCCTCAATCACTCTTTGCATCGGTTGTAGTCAACTGTGCAAGGCCAGGCGTACAAGCCAGGAAGACGATCTTGCACCTCAACTCCTACAACCGTCACACCTCTCTGCATCGCAGCTTCACCTTTGATCATCTGTTCACAGTACGCTTTTCTTAGCAACGTCACAGTAACCAACCACGCTAGTCAGCGGCTCGTTTGTAGCCTCCTCTTCATATCTTTCGTGCTTTTATCATGCTGTTTGCTTCTCCTCCTTCCGTATACTCTTTTGTCTACCAAAAAAAAACATAACAGTCCGCCACGTAGGCTAGGCTTAGATGTAATCAGCCCAGACACCATTAATATCTTCAGCAAGCAGCATGGAAATCAGATATACAACAACTATGGCCGATATGCCGCGTGAAGCACACACTCTCCGACACAAAAACTCCAAGCTTGACCTCTGCAACGAGTTCCAAGAAGAACACAACTCTTCCCTCCCGTCTCCAATCTCTCCGCCTCCATCTACATCCCATAGTAATAACAACGCCGATGAAATCTGCCACCAAACACCCGGCTCAGAAGCCAGCACCCTCGAGTCAGTCCTAACATCCGTCACCCTCTCCGTCCTCAGCATAACACTCATCTACACCACCCACCTTTCAACCGGCCTCTCAGTCTTGAAGTCCTACCTCCTATACACGCCCTTCGCCTACCTCGTTTACCGCGACTACAAAGGATTTCTGTCTCTCGGTCCGGGCGGTACTCCGTCCACCTTCCTCGGCTACCTCAAAATCAGTTACCTTAGGCTCTACGCTCTCTCCAACCCATATCAAGCTCCCAACACTCCAGGCGATGCCCGGAGAGAAGACGGGAGGAGGGTCGAGCCAGAGGTTGGGTATTTTGCCCACACATTTACTGCCTTACCAACACGAAAGAGCGCAAGGCCAACGGTAGCGGGAGTGGCACCACAGCGTCAACGGGACCAATTTCCGCCGGTAGATACATATTTCCGGTTGAGAAAATCGTGGCTGCAGGCCGCGGCCACAGATCCAGGACATCTGGAGACGCTGACGAGTTGTTTTGAGAAGCGGGGGTTGGCACTCTTTGCTCGGCCCTCTGCACGGATTAACGAGACTTGTCGGGGAGAAATCGCACATGTCCACGTCATAGACGGCTCGCTTCACCTCTCCCTCCATCTCTCCGACGTCGCCGAGGTTGTCGAAAAGGGATGGGGACAGCGGCATCCGCTTGCTGGCTGTGGACCAGGAGTCAGTGCTTCTTGGCCGGGGATGGGATTATGGCAGATATTGGTGAGGAAGGCGGGAGGAAGTGGGATGGGAAGGCGTCTCACTTCGCTCAAGGGAGTGGAGCAGAGTAAGAGCGGTGCCATCGTGCCCGAAGGCTTCACACTGCTTTACGCGCCACGGGATGAGTCGGAGCTCAAGGTTGTAACGGCGATCGTTGAGGCTGGTGCTTGGTGGGTGATGGGCCGTAGACTGGAGTTAGAGGTTGACGCGCAGAATGGGGAGCTGGATGAGGAAAGGCTGAGGAGGTTGATGACTGAAGCTGGGGTGGAGGAGAGTGATAGGGTACCTGGTTTAGGATCTTGGAAATAGAGATCGAACCATCGAAATTACACATTTGCCACTCCTCGGTTGGTGCTCGTGAACCTAAAATACCATCAGTGATGCTTTATCTGTTAGGACTCTAATGCTAGTTTTGTATCTTGCACTTTATTTTGATGTTAACTTACTGACTACATCGTCCATCATACAATCCAAATTTACTTTCTAGGTGGTTATGATGACTTCTGTTGCCCCGCCAACACACCGTAACTGATTCACAGCATCCGCCCAACCCTTTCTTCTCCACCCCAACCCAAACAGTTTACACAGCGGGCAAAAATGTAGGTTGCCGACGGACTTAAGCCACCTCGCTTTTAATCTCCTATCCGGACTGGAAATTGAACCCAGATTGAAATTGATCATCATGTTGTTCTGTTCTCACCCATAGATGAAGTATTCAGGATATCACAACAGTATTCAGGATATCACAACGTCAGGTGCCACGATTACACCATCCCACCCTTCTGCGTCCCCTTTTTTGCAGGAGGGGGAGGATTATATTTGGCTGGCGCGGAAGCCATACTATAAAAGAAGGAGCGGAGGGTGAAGGAAAGGGAAGAAGCTTTGGATTTGTTGAGGTATTTTTTTGCATTGCATGGGATTGGGAGATGGGAACGCCGATTAGGACAGCTAGCGACGGTAAGAGTGCCACTCGCAAAATGGTGAAGCGTGTTGCACCAGCTAGGGATCCCACTTGAGACCGAGAGAGAGCTTTGGACAGGTCGTTCTATGGTTGATTGAGGCAGTGTTGTAGGAAAAGCGTCGTGCGTTGAAGGATACAGCGGTTAGCAACGAGGCTGGGAATACTTGTGTTAGAACAAATTTGACAGGAACGGGAATTAGTCCTGTCCTCAACTCATTCTTCCTTACAGCTAAACTGGGCTGCTACTTCGCTTTAATAATGAACACCGTTGCGGTTAACGTTGGCTATAGACCTGGTGGGCGGAAACCTCGACAAAGATTGTAGTAAGAGAAGGTGTGAGAGATCCGAAATTTGGCCACAGCGGACGAGCTCTCCTTCTTGATTGTCTGGCTGTGCAAAAGTGGGGAATTTCTCTTACCTACCAGGCCCTGCTTATCGCAAGTTGCACCCTGATTATGAACCTGTGGATGTTCTCCAATACCAAGAAAATATAGAGAAATTGTGTCACGTAATGGTGTGAACGATGGGCAGACGTCGAGGTGCTTCAAACACAACATGTTCAGGATATATGTACACTAACTTTCCAAAACCTCAACGCCAAACAATGCCGCTCTGCGTGCTTGCCCTTTCTCCTCGCCGGTGAACTTCACGCTACGCTTAGGTCTTGTAGTACTTTGGACCTCCGCCACCTTCTGGCACAGTCCAGTTAATATCTTGATCTGGAACCTTAATATCGCAGGTCTTGCAGTGGATACAACTAGAGCATGTTAGCCTCTGTACCTTCTCATCACAACTCATGCGGACTTACTTTTGTGCGTTAATCTGGAACCTCACACCAATATCCTTCGTGTTATCCTCAACATACTCATAAACTCCCGCCGGACAAAATCTATTCTCCACACCCTTGTATTTCGGATAACTGCTCTTAGCATGCTTGTCCCAGTCCTCGACCCTCAAATGGACCGGCTGGTCCTCCTCGTGGTTGGTACCCGTCCTTGAAACAGATGTAAGGATATCGAAGGTGATTTTGCCGTCCGGCTTTGGGTATTCGATCTTCTCGCACTCGTCTGCCAACTTGGTGGCTGCGGAATCGGTGGTCTTGTGGGAGAGGGTCCATGGTGCTTTGCCCTTGAGGAGGAAAGCTTCAATGCCGGAGTACAACACGCCGCCGTAGAGTTTGAGAGGGGAATGGAAGGATGGGCGCATGTTACGGACTTCCTTAAGCTCTTTCCATACCCATGAGTCGCGGAGCTTGCTCTCATAATCATACAAGAAAACCGCACCTTCGTTTTCACTCTGCAACGCCTCCCAGCCTGCCTCAGCGGCTAACATTCCAGACTTCATCGCTGTGTGTGTACCCTTAATTTTCGGAACGTTGAGGAACCCGGCAGTGTCGCCTATCAACGCACCACCTGGGAAGGCAACTTTAGGGATAGACTGAAATCCTCCCTCATTAAGCGCTCTAGCACCATAAGAGATACACTTGCCGCCCTCCAACACCTCGCGGTACAGCGGATGCATCTTCATCTTCTGAAACTCCCCGTAAGGACTCAACCACGGATTTGGGTAGTCCAGTCCAACGACGAGTCCAATACTCACCAGATTCTCGCCGAAGTGGTACATCCACCCACCGCCATAGGTGTCAGCCTTGAGCGGGTAGCCCATGGAGTGAGTGATGGAGCCTTTATTGAATTTCGCAGGATCGATCTCCCATACCTCCTTGATGCCCAGGCCGTATGTTTGAGGCTGGGAGTCACGGCGCAAATCGTACTTCTTAATCACCTGCTTGGTGAGGGAGCCGTGGCAACCTTCACCAAAGAGGGTGATGCGCGCGTGGAACTCCATGCCGCGCTCAAAGGAGTCCTTAGCTGAGCCGTCGCGCGCGATGCCTAGGTCGTTGGTCGCTACACCTTTGACGCTGCCGTCGGAGGTGTACAGCACCTCTGCGCCGGCGAAGCCGGGATATATCTCTACACCCACCTCCTCGGCGCGGTCTCCTAGCCATTTTGTAAACTCGCTCAGCGAGACGATGTAGTTGCCCTTGTTGTGCATTTGTGGTGGAGCAGGGAGCCAAATGGATGACTTCTCAGTGAGGTAGCGCATGCGGTCGCCGGCTGCAGGTGTGACACCCTCGAAGCGATTCTCATTCTCCTCGGATAACCAATCTGGGATGAGTTCATTGATGGCGGTCGGCTCGATGACGGCTCCAGAGAGGATGTGTGCGCCGATTTCTGAGGCTTTTTCGAGAAGCACAACTCTGAAATCCTCGTTTCCGGCTTCATTGGCAAGCTGCTTTAATCTGATTGCGGCTGACAATCCAGCCGGGCCTGTGGAGTTAACCGGTTAGCAAAACCCTTTAAGATTCCTGTTTTTGAAAGGAACGAGGGAATGGAAGGACGTACCACCACCGACAATACAGACATCCACCTCGTCACTCTCCCTATCAATAGCGCCTGGATCAAATTTCTCCTGCACATCTGCCATGCACCTTGGGGTCTGCACTGAGAACGCTCTGCTCTGTGCTGTGGCGCCTGTGGCGAGTGCTGGCATCTGGCACGTCCTGGCAAAACTTCCGTTGACGCCCAATCTTGCTATTGCACTCGCTGCGCCAATTCTGGCTCCATGGGTTTCAAGTCTAACGCCGGCGCGTGCGCCTGCTACAATGCTGCGTCGCATGGCCGCGGACATTTTGTGTGGTATCCCAATTTTCAGTCCAATCAAGTGCGTTGCTGTCCCTCTCTATGTCTGTACTCTTCTCAGTCTGTTATTGTCGTCGTGATATTAGGATGTTGGTTTTGTGAGATTTGATGTATATGCCGAGTACGGATGGCGAAATGTGTCAGATAATAAAATGCGGGTTGTGAATTAAGGTGTGGGGAAGTTGGGGAGAACTGTGGAGCAGCGGTCACGGAATTGCCGGTTTTGGAACAGTGCCGATGTGAAGAACGAATGGGGAGACCGCCGATTCAAACCGTGCGCTTCCTTTCGGCCTCGGTTGAAGCTTGATATTAAGTTGGAGAGTGATGACGGCAATGAGGTTGGAAATTTTTGAGAACTTGATTTAGGGATGAGTTTTGGGGAGTTGAAGGAGTTCAGAAAGTGAGGAGTGATTGGGAAAGTGAGGATTGATGTCATGGCTCGGCGTGCGATGGATAGAGGGCGGCGCCAACGGACTTAAGATGCAAAGCCAATGGCTCATGAGCCTCGATAGTTTTGCACCTGAGTAGCGTCTACGGCGCTTGTGGCGTCACCGTTATACCAACGCGCTAAGCACTCTTTGAAATCACAACAACCATACATCAGCCCGCTCGATCTTACAACCTTTATGCCTTTAATGAAAAATGATGTTCCTATCGATGTCTGCTCGCACTAGTTCATTACATCTGCTAATCGTTTGCCCACCGTTCCCCTTTTCACAGTTGATCCCCTTTTCTTTGCGATTTTGGATTTTCGCATCTAACCCGTTATTTCACCCTTCTCCCATTTCATTCTTCTTTCTCTTTATATTCTCGAGCTTCTGTTGCCAAATCCCATACTGTCCCAACAGACTTCACAATAATCACCAACAACCTCCTCGCTCGTGGTCACCGTACAACTCCCTCTACCCCTACATCTCACCGCATGAGCGACGAAATAGTGGCCGCAGAGGGCATAGCGAAGATAGTGGACGTGGCACATCGGCAGTTTATCCCAAGTTTATCCAGACCATCGACCTCCACCCAGCCTCAGGCCCAGCGCGGCAAACTCCAGGACGTGAAGTCGGTGAGATGGAGATTCGTGCAATGGAAGCAAAAGCTTCTTAGGAATGTCGACAAAGTACGCTGAATGAGATATGCTGTAAGTGTGATTCCAAGCAAGAAGACGAGGACAAGGATCTCAAGTACACAGCCGAAAAACACACCTTGTGGTGGGCTGAAGAGAAGAAAAGGAGGTTTCCACTTTCTTCAGGAGGTGAGCGTCTAGTTGTTTTGCGAAGTTGTCCCAGGTCTCAGTCTCTGTTCTTCTTGAACGTGATGACTGGGCAGCCGCGATCGTGCCAAGGTGTATGAACGAGGGTATGCTGAAGATTGACAAAAGCGAAGGGCCAGATGGTTTTGTTCTCAGAAAGACAAAGACTTGATTGGAAACCTGCGCTGAAATTCCAGAAGCATGTCGCTATCATGACAAAGATTGTGTCTCTGAGACCTCGTTCAAAGAATAAAGAGAGTCATCATGTGGGACATCAATGCACCCATGGTAGTAAACTCAAGAATTGTTTTGCAAAGACTCGATTCTGCAAGATTCGAAACAACGGCTTGCAACTATAGAACAGCCTCGATAGAGCAATCATTGAAGCTCCAATTGATTGATAGACAGCTTCACCTACCTCACCTGACAACACCTAATTCCTTGCCCCGGGTGGCACACAACCATGGCGACCGCCGAGATCAATTTCGGCCAGCACGGGTCCGAACCCATTCACTGCTACTGCGGCTCTTGTTTTCGTTGCAGGCAACCAGAATGTCGGGTACCGCACCGATTCTCCACCTATGAGGGCTACCTTTTGCTTCTACTTGCCACGAGTCCAGTTCTGAATACACTCGAAAAGGTTCTTGGTACAGTCGATATCGCCGAACACACTCTGAAATCCTCATTCAGTCTCAGCGCAGTTTCAGGTAGATCAATACCCGCGAGTTCAATCTGCCACTTCGCATATCCCTCTCTCGTATATCTACGGTGGGGTCGAGCGCAATCGTACTTGCCCCAGACTATACATCTCCCAATAACAGCATTTGCTGCTTCACCAGGAAACGCTGTCTGGAATGGAGACGACGAGAGACCCACTTCCTAACAGCACCAGTACTTTCCACACGCTCCCAATCCTGCAGCTTATCCGACCACCGGCAACAATCTCAGAGATTGCAGCGCAGGAGGCCACAGAGGTAGGGGAGGCGGTCGCAACGGCGGCGAAGGACCTGACCCAGGCTACAACGACCCAGGCTACAAGAAATCTAACATGCTGCCTCCCGCCGAAAATAACCCACAGTATAATGATGACAGGTATGTCAAGATTATTAAATGTTTTCGTCAAATATGGCCTGAGTATTATGCTGCTGCAATAAATGATGGCGTGCAGGAGTTGCAGATGCTGAGGGAGAAGTATGAGCAAGCGTGGTGTAATCAGACTGGCGAAAAGGTGCCGAGGCATACTATGGCTTGGGATTTGCCTCAGATACCACGGCCGGAAACGATGGATGGCGGTGTAGGAGGTTACACAGAAGGAGGATACCAGCAGCCTCAACCCGGCAATAGCTGTGGTAGAGGCTACCAAGCGCAACCCAGCTATGGCGGAGGAAGATATCAGCAGTCTCAGCCTTCGCCGCAACAGCCACAGCTTGGCCCTCCTCCGAACCACCAGCAACTGCAGCAACCTCAACAACAACGATCCCAACAGCCTGCACAGCCAGCTGCTTCCCAGCCAGGGTCTTCATACCGGTAAAAGAGCAGATCTTGGCCTTCGAGCGCTCTCAACGGTTTTACATGAAAATTTTCTTTGAAGAAACAAACGGCAAGGATCCCTCAGAAACTCGTGCCAGGACACCCGCCCTCAGAAAGCTGTGGCGTGAAGAATGGGAAGCCCTTCCGTACAACGTGCGCATGCTCTGAGTCGACATCCCTGATGAGAACCGTAGAGATGGCTTTGCAAGTGAATGGCTCAACAGCTTGGGTGACACCGGGCCTGATTGGATCACTGGGCTTTTTAATAGGAATATTTTTGCGGGGGCGAAGAAATGGAGCCGACAAGAGGAAAGCAAAGGATGGTGGGAAGGCGTTTGATGAGTTTGATAAGGAGGTTAAGGAGTGGACGAATAAGGCAGGGTTGAATCAATTGTTTACGTGGGGTTTCAGAAGGACGAAGGTAAGGGCGGCTGTTGCGGGGTTCCCTGACCTAGCGTGGAAAGGGACGAAGGCTGCTGGTGGTCGTAGGAAGAGGAGTAGGTCGAGTTCGAGTGACAGGGCGAGAATGAGACCAAGAAGTAGACGCAGGGAGAGGAAACTTCATGGTAGAGGGGATCCGGAATTTGAGGTCACGAGAAGGAATTTCGAGGAGAAGTGGGAGCAGAAGGTTGCTGGAAGAAGTAGCGATTATAAACTTGGACAGGATGAGGTCATGGAAACTGCGTGGGTGATACGTGTTGGATCAAAAAGAAGGGGTGAGTGGATGTCTTGGCATGACTATTATCGTCGTAGGGAGAAGGGACGGAGTAAGTCTCGATCTCGCTCTCAATCTAAGCATCGGAACAGATCTTCAAGGAGTCAAATCGTACACTGACAGGCCAAACAGGAACAGATACGCAAGGAGTAGAAATGAGTTTGATGACAAAATGCAGGGCCTGGGTCGGTTTGATAGTAAATTTGAAGAGTTGACGGGTGCTTGGGATCTGGCGTCTGCCAGACATGAAAGAGGAAAGGAGGAGTTTTGGAAGAGGTGGAGGCAGAAAGTCGATGAAGATAGGAAAGGACTGCGCTGAATATACTCGCGTAGCGTATACAGGTTAGATTTGAGAAGAATACAACCTAAGGCCAAGACTGGGGGTAGGTGTTGAACTGGGTGCGGAAGGTATCTTGTATCGTCGAAAGATTCTATCTAAGTGGAATACTGTTCTCCTAATATAGAGAACGCGAGACGAGGGCTCAAAGAGCCGCTGGCCGATGCAGGAAAGATTCATGCATCGACCCGAACATTCTCTAAAGTTCCCTCCAGGGACGAGAATCTTCCAGGTCGGTTAGTGTACATTCAACAGTATGCTTTGGACCGAGTTTCTGGGGTTTGAATCCGTTGAAAAGAGCACTGCCGCAGCTCAGTGTGATATGAGTTCAAAACTGCGGCCTAAGAAGTCTAAGGACGACAAATCACAACCAACAAAGGAGATGACGGCCAAGAAGCACAAACTTTGCGCAACAAGAAGAAAGCTGAGAAAGAAGCCCGTGATCCTCCAATCACAAAACCGGCACGATAACAGCCACGACCCCAGCTTAAATCAACAAACTCAGCGACCATAATCCAACCAGAGACAGGATCACCAGTTGAATTCAGGACGTACGAATCCCAGAAAAGGCACTTCATCAAGCAATGGGAAGACACTATCGCCAACAACCGTAAAAATACTCCAATCAAGAAGCTTGCAGAAGTTGTTCAGATGGAGCTTGAGTCTAAAGTCAATGATGATAGAGCAAGGTTTGAGATTCGGCCTTGGAAGCAGCACTTGGATGATGCGAAGAGGCCGCTTCCTAATATCTCTGAGCAGATTGAAGTTGGCGAACTGCCGGCTGCACCGAGAAAGGAGAAAGCAAATGATGAGGTGCTACGGCAGAGGTCTATGACTGCTGATGAGATACAAGCAGAGAGACAGAAATAGAAAGCCGCTAAAGTTGGTACCAACGCTCAAACAACTGTTCAACCAGTTGCCGAACCCGAGGATTCATTTGCTGACGCTGATGATAAATACCAGAAAGGAATAGAGGGATTTCTGGAGCATGGAAGAAAAGACTCGCTCAGCATGATGGTTAAAAGCCATTAGCACAGCTTGCGATGGTTATGCAGCGGGTGTCTGAGCTTTGGACCAAGGATGAAAGAGCTAAAATGGAGGATATCGCTTGGGCGCTATACCTTCATGCCAAAGAAACAGAGCAACCTATGGCTAAGCCAGCTCTGCCAAAAGGATATCAGCCGCCAAGAGCTGAGAGTATTGCTACCACTGTTTATTCCCGTGGTGCGTCATTCTCTACTAGAATTCCTACTGTAGATGCAACACCCGTAGACAAGTTTATGTTGGAGATATGTAGGTTCGATGAGGATTGGGATTAAAGACGCGCTGGCTGCAATGACGAGTCGCTCAGAAGATTTGCAAAAACTATGCAGAGAGCTTTCGAGATTAGGAGTGACGACACAGAGCATATTCGCAGAACATGCCGTGGACGAAGTACCTCAAGGGCCACGTTCCACCTCCTAAGACGGCTGTTTACCAACTTCCCAACCTAGCTGAGTCTCGAAAGCCATTTTATACGAAGGCGACCAAGGTCAATGATCCTGAGCTCAACAGAGCGACAATGACCGCGGACGACTTTCAGTACTACAGCTTAAAAAAGAAGCTGAGAAGCAGTGGCCTCGATTGTTAGGGAAAGAAAGGAATAAGGGAATGCCCATGATTGACAAGCTTGCCATGGTTGCGCAGCACAATTTTAATAATAAGGCGAATGATGAGCGGTCGATGATGAAGAACATGCTTTGAACGGATTTTTTGCCTGCGGATTATTTTACTAATCCTGAGAAGTATAAAATTCGACGGGAACTATTCGCAGAGGAGCCGCAGGCGACAATAGAGCTAGAGACAGTGCCGCCATCTGTTGAACAACCTCAAAAAGCATCAGCGCTATTACCATCGCTATTACCACCGCTATTACTAAAAGAAGTTCCAAGACCCGCTAACGAAGAGCGTGCTCGAATCTCGGACGAAGACCTGAATTCTTATTACGCCTATGTGCTCGAAGCCTTTAGTGAAGCTATGAAGCAAGCTCATTTCATGGACGAGCTCAGCAGACTGGGAAAATACTTTTAGAGCCAATGGGAGGTGAAGGCGGGCGTTCGAGCTGGTGAGCTCAAGATGCCGTGGCAGGAACTGCTTGGACAGACAAAATACAGAACAGTTGAGGGATTCCGAGCATCTTTGAAGCCAATCTGTCAGGAGAGGACAACGAGGGCCCCAACGAGCCAGAAAAGAAATGCTCCACGTCAGCCCGGAAGATCAACGAACGCGGTAAAGTCAACATTGCCTCGGGTGCATAGCACCAGTAGAAAGTCCACGGTGCCTCCAACACCAACGAGACCGCCGGTACCAACAGAATACACAGTCAAACAAAAGCCATCGGCGCCAGCGAAGAATGCGCGAACTCCGAGAGACGTCGTGTACTCTGAAGCACCGCGGCAGAAGACACGAAAACCGGAGACACGAAAACCCGAGCCAAGAGCTGAAGAAGAGGTTCCACCGGCCGACCAAAATCGACTGGTGCATGGTTCAAAGACTTCACCGCATTCAAGCTGAAGGAGTGCAAGAAAGCCACGGAAGGCCGTCTACAAAGGACAGTCGACGAGCTTAACAAGAAGTTCCGCTATCGATGGAATTACAAGGTCGGTGAGAGGGAGCAGGAGATGTGTATGCTCTGGGATGAGGATTTTGTCGAGCCTGCCTTGCGGAATGAGATGCATGTTCGTCCTAAGCCTGCGGCGGCTGATGGATATGGTACGACGACCAAGCCTTCTACAGCTAGGCCTGTGGCTGAGCCGGCAATTCTAGGTAGGCAGAATTCTACTCAACGATCAGGTGTTGCACCAGCGCCAATAAAGAAAGACAACCAGCTAAAAATACAACCAGCTAAAATATTGAATAGCTGCGATCCTGGTCTACGAACGAGTCAAGCACCCAGGAGCCCATAAACATGGCACAAAGGAAGTTCCCGCTGATGCGATAGAGGATCAACTAAACGATAGTGCTAAAGACCTGCAGCTGGTTTACAACTATAATCTTCGAACCTTCACTGAAGAGTCTAAGCGGAAGAAGGGTGAAACGCTGAGAGCACTTTGTGAGAAGTATCGTGAGCAGTGGCGGGAGAAGACTAGAGAGAGGGAAGTTAAAGCTCCCAAGCCACCGCCTTGGGTGCTGGTGCTAGCCATCCTTGATGGGCACCCTGCACGTCCCTTTCAACGACAGTCGATGACAATGCCTGAACCGCCAGTTGAGCGTCAGAAGTCGACAAGTCTAACTCCGGCTTCCCAGCGACCGGAACTGGAACTGGAACCTCTGAAGGAAAGCTGAGAAGACGACTAAAGCACCAAAGAGAAGCACAACGCATAGGCCAGAAAGGAATGAACCAGGGTTTGACTTGCACACCCTGACAACAGCCAAATATGCACTAGAAAAGGCTCCAAAGGTGTCAGTTGACCCTGGCTCCACAAACTCCCTCGAGAGGACAGGCAATTCCTGACCAGCTACTTCCTCGCCTCGTGGGCCGAGATCATTCCGGGCTTGCAACAGGAGCGAAAAGAGCTGGAAACTCTTCGGTATCGTGATATGTGGCTCGAAAGAACAGGAGTTAGTGCCGATAGCAGGCCGATGCTGCGGGATGGGATGGTTGAAGACATGGGTCCGTATCAGGCTTACATGATGACTTATGCTGCGAAAAAGTGGGAAGAGTTTCTTGTGAGGATGAAGGCTAAGAGTAGTATGGAGTAAGGGACAGGCTTTAATGTTTCTGAGGAGGCTTAGCGATGAGGAGTTCCAGTTGCTTGGTGACTTTTTTACATAGAAGAGAAGAATCAGGCTGAGAGCTTTTTCACAAGGAGACTCGAGGATTGGGTGAGACCGAACACTCAGACGGATAGATGTTTGAATTGCTGCCCTGGCATATTCGAGTTAGCATGGTCAGGCAAAAGGCGTTGGATTTTTCCGGGAGTTAAATATAGATTTTCGTTGACCTTTTTGGACGTTTAACTGGTAAGTACTCGTACTTTCAACCCCGTTATTGTTTATAACGCCACTACTATGCTTTGTCCTTTGCTGCGTGCTAGTTAGTTGTGCAGATAAAGGCATACGGTGACATTCGCACCTCGGCAACATTCTGGTGTCTTGAAAGGAACACTTCTGTTATGTGGCCAATGATGTTGTTTTCTTTGTCTAAATCGAGAACAAGGTTGTTGTCGTGATGTCCTCGGCGAACAACAAGTCTTTATAGTGCTTTCTCGAAAAAGACAAAGAGCCCAGCTGGAGTATAAGTACGCTCTCCCTGTCCTTCTCATTGAACAACCCAGCCACGACGATCCGCTGCATAGAACGGCAAGTCCTCTTCACCATCGTTTATGATCTTCATGGACACTCATTCACAGAAACCAATTGCAATGGCGCCCATTCCATCAAGAAGCACTTCGGTTTTCAACGTCGGCATTTTTCCCCAGCTTTCTGCATCCACCGCTAGCCTACAAGCAAGATGCGATTCCGTCCCTAAACTTCCATCCATCAGCGCCACTCCCCAGACTCTTCCAGCCACTACTTACGTGCCACCAAAGAACAGCAAGGGATCCACCTCTACACCAGCACGCTTGCACCCAACTCCAGCTATCATTCTCATTGGACCGTCGCCACAGACATCACCAGCCTTACCATTTCGGTCAGTCATGACTTCAACTCCAGAACTTACAATCGAGTTGCCAGCTGGTGTTGTAGACTTTCATCCTCGCTACGAGGTTTTGGCTAGGTCTACCAAGCGTAGGTCTATGTCACTGAACTCAGCTACTCTTCAATCCAAGGTTTGTCCTAAGACTTTTCATCCTCGGTCAAGAACCTTCCCTGTTAGAGAGTCAGTCGTCCCACCCGTCCCTCGGATACCTTTTGTTCATGCCCCGCTTACCCCAGAAACTTATAAGAAGCTTCTCCAAGAGCGTCGGGCAGTCTACGGCAGGTGGAAAGTGCAGCAGGAAGAAGAGGAGACGAGAGATGTGACCACCTCTCTTGACTTTCGTTCATCATCTTCTCAGACCACTCTGGTGCCTGACGAGGAGGACGAGCTCACCCTCAATACCACGGTCAGGATTGCCAAGGAACCACATCACAGGCGCAACGCTCTCAAGAGCCTCTTCAAGTCTGCCACGTTAGGTGCAGAGGCCACTCTGGTCAAGAACAAGAGGTTTACTGTCTCGCAGCCTCGGCTCATCCCGAAGTCTCAGGCTTTCAGCAAGGAGCAGAAGCAGGGTGCGGATTGTGCTTACGCCGCTGCCATGAAGGAGGCAGCCGTTCCTCCACCAAGAAAGTTGAGAATGAATCATCGTGAGAAGGCGATCTGTTATGAGAAGCTGGTTGCACTACAGAGACAACCGACGAAGCTCCAGAGGAAGGATAAGGCGCTGTGTCGGATTGAGGGTGAGTGGTCGAGCACTATTGGTGTGTATAGTCAGATGGGGCTGAGGTTGCAAGCCATGGGCTTTTAATAAGTTCAAACGAGCTTCAAATGGCGATGTTAGCATGAATCTCATTGTGGATAACATGAACTAGAAGATTTTCACGGAGGGCTGGTAGTAAGTGCTGCGGGCAGCTCGTTGTAGTATAGCCGAGGAAGAAAAAACACCTCGGGACACTCAATCTCTGACTTTGTAATGAGTAATAGTGATATCACTTTTGCTAGTTACCGTCAAAGTCGGGAATTTACCATCAGCCCGAGCAGCTGCATAACGATTTCCAATCACTCATTTCACGCTCTCTATTTACTGTTACGCAGGCCCGAGTCCGCCCTTCGTTCCAGAATCTGTGCCATTCACTACTGAGCAGCTCGATACAAGAGTGAGCGTGAAAGGTCTATACAAGCAGGCTCAAACACCTAGATTTAGCCTTACATCAAACAACAAGCACAAAGCAACCTTAATAAGCAAGAACAAGTACCTCAAGCTCAAACAACTAACACTCATCAAAACACAAAACACAAAATACAAACACACACTAAGCGATAACGTACGGCAACAACTGGAACCCACGTCCACAACTTCCACCCCGCCAATCTAACGTTTACGGTGACAACGGAGCTTTCATTCAAGGCACCCACAATCCGGCAGGGAATATAGGGGGAGGAGGCGGTTGACCTGACTAAGGCTCCCAGTACCAGAGAGCTAACCCAGGAGCACAAGGTCCTTGTGCTCCTGGGTTTGCACAACAACCACTCGCGGGTCAAATGCAGCAACCGATGCGCGGGGTTACTCCTGAGTTTCCGACTTTCCAGGGAGCCGGGAGGTCCTCGAGGGTCCGCAGGTTATCAGCATCAATATTGTTGGGGCCCAATTTGATCATACTGTGGAGCATGAGAGGTTGGAGGTTGTTGAGTGAAGGAATCGTTTTGGGTGTACTCGCTGTCATCGCTGATGGCTGGGAGTCATGGAATTTTAGAATGATGGGATCGAGGATTGCATTGCAGTTCAGAACTATACAAATTGAGAAGGCAAATAAAAACTCATCTGCTTCATTGCATGCTATTTCCGAGCGCGTGCGAACTTGGAAAAGATAGTGCCTCAAGAGGAAAATGTGAGCACTTTGAGTGAGATAAAATAACTGACTGCAGGCATACGCCTCGCGCTCCTTCTCGTTTCCTATATCAGCCCAAGAGAGACCAGACACTGCTCGCTTTTGGAGGAGGCATTTGCCCTCTCCGCCGGCCACCAAGCCTGCTACTTCCAGACCGCTCCTTTCCGTTCCTGCTGGTGCTCCTGTTATAGAAGGGCTTAACTTGAACAAGGTTCTCAGCGTTTTCGCCACCGCTCGCCTTTGGCAGGAGATTGCAGCTGCCCAGCACCTAGATGACGAAAATGCCGATGAAGATGATGCTCGCGGCAAGCACCGCAGGTCCTACACACGCGAGAAAAAGCTTCTTGCTATCAAGTATGCTGAAACGACCTAGACACACGAGACAAGCACACAGTCAGTAAAGACGATTCCAAACTCGCTTGCGGCTCGGCGCATTGGCATCACTACAACTCAGCTTCGAGCGTGGACGAAGTCCAAGGAGAAGATTTGTTGAAATATGCGAGTGGTTGATATCTGATAGAGTTGATTATAGAAAGTCTAACTACGAAGGTCTGAATATATGGACTACGTGAACAAAGAGTGCAAAGGACAGCTTCTGGCTAGTTCTGATCACAAAGGCTCATCGCAGTCGAACAGGCAGCTAACGAACAAAAGAGTGGCAACAGCCACGTTCCTCCATATGTCGCATACCACATTTGCGCTCTTTCTGCAATTCAACAAAATTGAGGCACAGAAGCAGGATCGCCGCCGCTCTAGCGAAAAGACACGTTTGGGACAGGAGCCGAAGATGAAATAACTGCTGCATCGAGCGTTTGCGGATGCGAGGGCCAAAGGACGAGGAGTAGGATTTCGCTGGTTTCTCAGTAGAGCTGAACAGTTTTATGGCGAAATGTATCCTGGCTGTGCGATACTCAGAGATGATGGACGATGGGCCTACCTCGGTTTTTGCTTTTCGAATGGCCGATTCCAAGGTTTCCGCAATCGCCGCAGAATAAAGCAGACACAAAGAGCGCCGGAGGAATTGAGGACAAAGATAGAGGCATGGATGAAGTTCAATTACCTTCGAATAGTTATTCGCCCTGATTCCTTTGTTGGCCTTGATACCGGGGGCAAAGCACCAGCAGTCGACCGATTTAAGCTGTCTGAAATCGCCAACATGGATCGGACGACTATCACTTTCGAGTTTCTTGACAACAGGACCTACGACTTCAAGGGAGCGAAAACAGTCTGGATCAAAGAGACTCGCTCAGGATGAGACTGCGGTCAAGGCTGTGTTTTTGCCGACGGAATCCAGAGATGCAAGCCTTTGATCACCATCCATGGAACTGGGTTCTCACCAAAAGCTCGCCGCAAGAATGAAAGATCCGGTTACAATAAAGGAGTCGCGGTTATGTTCAACCCCAAGACTTGGGCGACAGAAGTGACCAGTTACACTGGCTCAAACACATCTACAAGCCAGCCACCGCCTATTTAACAGGAAACATAACACCACGACTCTTGACTCTTGATACTTTCAGCGCTCATCTTACCTCGGGTATGAAAGACGAGTTGAAGCAGTTGAACTGCACATGATCATTTATACCCGGCGGATGTACTGGCTACGTGCGAGTACTCGATGTAGCTACCAACCACTCAAAGCTTTCACCAAATAAGCTTCTGAGTGTCACTACGAACAGCATGAAGCAGAGTATAAAGATGAGATGTTCTCACAAGTTTTAGGTGGACCTCAGCTACTCGCCCATTGGGTGAATGAGGCCTATGCTCTTCCCAAGCGCTATCAATCTACGATTGTCGAGGCCTTCCGCAAAGTAGGAATGAGTTTAGA